>JANTBZ010000006.1:482965-558997 GCA_024741255.1 Exechia fusca
AGGCTGCTCTTGATGATAAAGGTCGTGTCGCGAGTGAATTCAACGCGACTGAATTCAACGCAAAATTGTGATTCCGGAGTCTTCGGCTTTTTGTCTTATGGTGGGACCAGATATGTATGGTGTGTTATTAAGGGCTGAGGCCAAGTGAAATCAACATAGGGGATCGATACCGATCGAAATTGATGCGTTTGAGTCGATCTCTGAAAGAAAAGCTGCCTCAATTGAATGAAAGAGACAATAAATAATTTTCCCGAATGACAATGCTCGACACCTCATCGCAAAAAATGTCGAATAATACCTGGGAAGTCCGAAAAGGTAGATCTCAACCACCCGATACTCTTCGGACTTGGCTCCATCTGAACACTACTTGTCCCGATCGATAGTCGTTGAAGAATACTATCGTTTCCATGAATAAGTGAACAATTTGACTGTTTAATAAATCGCTACAAAAGGTGACTCGTTGTAAGGTCTCGATATTCGGATGCTACCAATAATATGGTCAAAAGTAGTAACTAGCAATGGTCAGTATTTTGAACAAGAAATATGTAGCCATTTCTTCACAATAAATTCTCAAAGTTGGACAAAAACGGCGGGAGCAAGGTTGTACACTTGTACACCTAATATTTCCGAATCATACTCGTTTTCTCTACTGCCGTGTGGTATTCACGGATTGGGTTGAAGATATTGAAAACACTTAGTGGACAGGCACAAAAATATCATGAGTCAGCTGGTCATTCTTTCGGCGGGTCATTTTCTTAAGGGGGTCCTATAAATATGAGTTTTGTTTAGTGACGATCTTTGGGATGTATATTTTATTATAGACTTCATCACATATTCGCCGGAAACTTTGATCATCAGTTATGAGATGAGTTATGAGCCGATATGCAAAGATGTGCAACGGCGCGTTGAGCGCATTTCCGAACGAAACCTAGCGTAACCCGAAACTTCAAGCGCGTTTTTCTCTAAGCGGTGTTTTTGAAATCAGTGTACGGCATAACGTTTTATGGGCTCATGCGATTTTGATCGGACTTCGCGTTTCGCATTCCCAATTCAAATATCTAGTCGACTACGTAGCCGTTTTTTTATTCGCGAAAGCGATGTGAAAAAAATATGCCCGAAAGCTATTTGATGATCAATAAATGGATATTCTCAAATTTGGCATTTCCTTTAATTTTAGGTTTACTTTTTTACTCCGAAAAACGCCTATTTTTCAGCCATATTTAGAGGACTACCCCCTTGAGAAAAACATGCAGAATATCGTGTACAACCGATACCGAACAACATCATAAAGTGATGAATGGAATTTTTCCACTTCCTCTCCGATCGCGCAGAATCGTGATGTTGTTATTGATCAAATTGATCGTGAGGGGGTCAGCACGTGTGAATTCAACATCATATCCATCATCATCATTGCATATTTTTGTCTGTATATGTCGTATTAATTTTCGTCCGAAATCGCATACTAACGAGTATGTGGCCGTCAACAATGCGCCGATCATTTCACACGATTCACTCAGTGCGCACATTGACAAAACAACATTACGCCAAGATCGCTTGCAGAACCACCAGCCACTTGCGTGATTCTGTGACGGAATTGTGCGTCAATGAATCATACCGGCGCGAGATTTTTGCACTCGTGCCAATATCCCCCCAATGTCGATGCGATATATTTCACAACGTCTATGCTCTATATTTGACCATCGCAAATATATGCCCAAGACGACGTCAGAAAAACCGCCCGTACTTCTGTCGCGCAACTGTGCATATGATGATCTCTAAATCACATCGGACGCAAATCACATATTCGCACTAATATACCCATGGCAAAAAGGTGCTAATCAGCACCTGTACAACGCAGATCCATATCGCGCACTGTGTCTGTGTTCGGCTGCTCAATCTTGTCTCCACCTGAAACGCGTCCACCGCCGCCGTTTCGCGACACGACTCGCGCGCGTCAACATTGGGTCGTGTGTCGTCGTGTTACACTTGTGTCGTCCGCGCAAGTTCGCGCCAACAATTCAATTAGATGCTGATGTCTAAATCCAGACGACACGACCGCGTATAAAAGTGGCCCGCTCTGCGATATTCCATCTTATATCTGATTCAAGAGTCGTTCCGTCAACATCGAGCCGATCTCGTGTGGTTCCCGTCGATTCCGCCGATTCGCGCTTCAGTATTTTGACAACGCGACTTCTTGCAATCCAGTTTTCGGTCGTTTTTCGCTCGGTGCTTCGAAGCAGTGCAGTATTACAATTTAAAAAAAATGTCGACGAAATTCGCAGCACAGTGTGTGGTCGCTGGTGTGCTGGTCATGTGCCTGATCGTCTCGGCGGTGCCGATCATCGATGTGGCGGCCAGCCAGGGCAAGTCGTTGAACGCTGTCAATTTGAACGGCAGCAGCAGCGCCGAAGTTTCGGCCGAGGAGACCAACTCTACGACCAACGGCACGCGCAAGGACCTGTAAGTATTTGACGCGGCGTGAAATCTATGCGAGCGATCGACAATTTTAATTGTAAAATGTTTTTTTGCAGGTACGTGATCAAGGCTGTCGTCTATGAGATCGGAATTCTTACCGAAGTCAACGAGGACGATAATGCTACCCTTCCTGATGATTTCTCGTAAGTCGATCACATGCAAAACTGTGTATTTTGAATGCATGGCTTTCTAAGAAGATTCGCCAAATTTGTGTTTTAATATTTTGCCTTTTTTAGAGACTTTTGTCGCTGGAAATTGTTGAGATAGCTAGAAGTCGGCTCAATAGAATGTACAGGTTTCTATCTATTTCAAAATAAAATTAAAATCTTTTTTCAACGCTCTCATACACAACCTACTATTTAAGCTTATTGGTAACCAACAATACAAACTACAGGCTGAGGCGCCAAAATATAAGATAAAAGAAGTATCGTTTTCAAACATGATTTCCATTGCGAAAACAAACTAATATGGAATAATTTTGTTAATCAATTGTTCGTTAGACCATCAAGAACAAATTCACTCTAAAATATCTTTACTTGCTTGAATGATAACGAACAAACTGACTCTTTATTCAGTCCGCTGGATATTTCCAATGCGTCACTATTTGTATATGCTATCGATGCTACAATAAAGCACTCAATACGTACGTGATCAAGGCTGTCGTCTATGAGATCGGAATTTTTACCGAAGTCAACGAGGACGATAATGCTACCCTTCCTGATGATTTCTCGTAAATCGATTACATGCAAAACTGTGTATTTATAATGCATAACTTTTTGAGACGATTCGCCAAATTTGTGTTTTAATATTTTGCCTTTTTAGAGACTTTTGTCGCTGGATATTGTTGGAAACCAATTACATATTTTCGAACTTGACTAGAACCATTTTAAAAACGCTGCACAAAAAGTTCCTGTGAAATCACTTATGGGCTACCAAAAGGCAAATATCACCCATCCGATCGATTTCCCTCGTCGGTGGTTAAAACATTAACATTAACATTAACAAAATATACTGTCATTTTCAGATTATTCATAAATCGGAGGTATATTCCGTCAGAAAATCACGTTTAAATCGTGTCCGGATTTTGAGCCCCACCATCTATGCTATTTTTCAGAAAACTGTTATCTAATCGGTTTTACTCACTCATTTGTAATTTGTAGACTAATCATAATTCAATTCATCTCTCCCGCTACAGTCACGAGCGCGTCGATCTGACCTTCTTCGATGCGCACTCGAACGGCAGCCACTTCGATCTGGGCGACATCCCGCTGCCCGTCCAGACGAACGTCACCGGCCAGGTGCTCACCGGCATTGCGCCGGTGCACGTCGGCGCCATTCAGGATGCCAGCGACATCATCCAGACGCTGCCGCTGACCGGCACCATCGTCAACATTTCGCACAGCGACACCAGCTTCATTACGCTGACGCACAAGCCGCGCGACGGCGAGAACGGCACGATTCTGGACGCCGAGGATCTGGCCAAGATTCCCGGCCTGGATGCGAACGCCATTCAGATTGACAACACGCCCGAGTAGTAGTGGATAGGAATGAGTATCTGAGAGTGTGAAGTGCGTGTGCGGGCGTAAATGTGATGGGTAGACACATCGAAGAACTGATTGCGGAGCAGTAATTAAAAATCACCGGAATGATGTGTTGTGAACATAATCTGTAAATTATTTAATACAATAAAGGTTTTACTTTTCTATACAAACAACAAACATATGCGGTCATTTGTCCGTGCTTTGCTCTCATTTATATATAAACTTTATTATTCATAAATCAATTAGAATAATTTAAAACTATGTTACAGGTTAAGATTAAGTTCTTGAGGGATGCATGTGTGTATGTGTGTGGGCATTGTACAGATCAGACATTATTGTGATTCAAACTGTGGTTGGAGGCTAGTTTTCGATGCTGCACACATTTTTGGTGATTGTGTTTTAGCGGTTTCATGTGCAATTCGTATCTATTTCAATTGTGTATGTGTGTGAGTTTAATACCAATTAATCTATTCGTATAGTTTGTTGTTTACTATGCATCTCTTATCGTTGGCTGCGGCCATCGAAGGAGCAAGGCGGCTGTGTGACCGGGTGTCTGTGTGTGTTGTGTTGTCGTGTACGTGTGATGCTGTGAATTGTGATCTATGTTCAAGTATTTCACACGAGCCCGTCGCTTCCTATCGCACAACAATTCTGGCCTGCGCAGCATCGCTAATGCCAAACGATTGAACGAGTCGCGCGTCGATCGATCGAGGCGGCTGCAGCACAACGGGCAAAACGGGCGTAACAATAATTTAGTTTAGGTTTATAGTTTTATTATAGGAATTATTTCCAAGCTTTCAGGATCTCAGTTTCCAATCAGAGTGGTGTTTTCATGGTTGGTAGGTTTATGATTTGTATGCAGATGTATGAGGGTTGTTTGCACTGGAGTATGGGTGTATGTGTGTGCATGATGATGGTATGCGCGCATGGAGAATATACAAATCCCCTGATGTATTGGGTTGATTTGCAAGTGTGTGTGTGTGGGTGGGGGTAAGTGGAAAAGTTCGCCATGTTTGGTAGTTGGTAGGTTCTCTGTTGTCGATTGGTTCGCGCTCGCGCCGTTTCTATTTGGAGTCAGACATCTTAGAGGATTTCTGCAATGAGGATCGACAAAAAAAGGACACCATCAGTTAGTTTCAATTCAAGTGGAACTCGCATAAGCACGATAAACTATACAAGTCAAAAAGTCCAATCAACTACTCACCAATCACGTGGCTGTCCATGTTCGACGATGAACCGCCAGCACCGCCACCAGATCCGCCGCCGCCGCCGCCTCCCCTCGACTGTCTGCTGCTGCTGGCGGGCTGTGGAATTATCGTGATCTCGTCGTTGATCTTCAGCGGCTTCAGCAGCGAATCGCTGCCGCCCGCTTTGCTGCCGCTGGCGCCCGATCCGCTGGCGCCGGCCGACGTCGACGCGCCGCCCGAACCGCCCGGCGTCTTCGTCTTGCCGTCCATCGCCTTCTTGGCCACCGAACTGTGCGCCGAGTAGACGTGATTCTCGAACTGTTTGTACATGCCGAAGGTCGCTGTGCAGACGGTGCACTTGTAGGAGAGGTGGGCGGGTTTCAGCGTCATGTTGTGGTCGCGGGAGACGTGATTGAGCAGCTTCCATTGGTACATCTGAGCAGGTGAAGCGAATGGAGAATGGGGAAAATTTGATTAGTTTCATTGTACATTTAGGTACAAAAATTATTTGTTTCCAAAAGTTGATCTCCTGATCTATTCTATCGTCACTTACCCGTCCGCACACCGGACACCGGCCGGCGTCCTTGCCCTTGTTCGCCGCCTCCTGCATCGAACTGGTCACCAGACCGTGAGAGCCGAGCAGATGCCGCTCGAGGCCCTGATCGGTGAAGAAGCGGAACTGACATTTCTGACAGTTGAGCGGTGGCCGATTGTAGATCATCTTTGGGTGAATCTGTATGAGAAAAATGAAAAAGGTTCCAAATTAGAAAACACGCTCTCTCTTCGTCCATCCACTCTCCGCCGCCGCCCACTCACCTTCACTTTGTGCATCCATTGCATGTGATTGCGCAGCTGATCCAGATCCTTGATGTAACTGTCGCAGATCTCACAGATCACAAACGACTTCTGGCCCGGCGCCACCGACTGTCCCGGTTTCATGTTCGCCGCCGCCGCTGCCGCCGCCACGGCGGCCGCATTCTGCGATGCCGACGCGGCCGCCTTCGACTGGGCGGCCGTCAGCTGCATGGCTGCGGCCAGCGCATTGGCGGACTGACTGGTCGACTGTCTGGGCAGGGGTGTGATCGATATGCTCGGCTGCTGCGAGTTCTTGCCGCCCGACGACTTGCCGCCGCTCGGCGACTGCACAAACTGCCCGGCCGCGTTCAGATGATAGTTCGCCGGCATGCCCAGCTGCGCCAGCTGCTGCCGATTCAACGGATTCGCCGGATTCAACTGCTGGCCGCCGTGCTGCTGCTGCATCATCAGGTTCATCGCTGCCATGCTCGAGTTGCGCATCGCCGCCCCGCTCGCGTTCAACTGCTGCTGCTGCTGCTTCAGCTGTTGCGCCGTCAGCGCCGGCATCTGCTGGCCGCCACGGCCGCCGATGGCGCCGCCGCGCTGCTGCAGCTGCTGCCGGTTCATCGCGGCCGCCGAAGCGACCATATTCTGGCGCTGCTGCATCGTCAGCGCTGCCGCGGCCGCCGCATTCGTGGCGCTTCGCTGCGCCTGCGCGGCCATCGCCTGGTACGCAGTGGCCGTTCCGACCAGCCCGTGTCGCGGCTTGATGCGCGGAATCTTCGCCGGTGGCTCCCAGTCCAGCGGCGGATTCAGGTTGACCTCGGGCCGGAATTTCTTCATGCAAACGGCGGCATGTCGCGCCAACTTCGATTTGCCATTGTCCTCGAACGGACAGTTGGGGCACTGGTGGTACGTCTGAGCCTTGTCCAAGCGCGCCTTCACGTTGTGCATCGCCTCCATGTGGAACAGGATGTCGTACGGTGGCCGAGCCTCGAAGGGACAGAAGTTGCAGCGATACTGCTGGCCGTTCAGATGCGGTGCCTCGTAGTGATGGGCCATCGCCAGGGCGGACTCGGACTTGAAGTTGCAGAACTCGCAGCGCTTCGTCTCGAACTTGAAGATGTCGTTCTTGGTCTTGCTGTGCTCCAGGTTCTTGGTCAGCGAGCTGATGGCCATCTGAACGGCGGGCGCCACGCTGTCGCCCTCGCGATGCAGTTTCTTCTTCTGCTGGCGCAGCAGATCGGTCTGCACGTGTTCCTGCACCAGATTCACCCCGATGTCCATGAAGAACCGGCCGAGCGGACTCTCAAAGTAGTTGTCGCGCCGCAGGCCATTCGGATCGGCCGCGTTGGCGCCCAGACCGCCGACCACCGAGTTCATCGGGTCCAGCTGATCGACCTCCTGGATCAGCACCTTGGTGCGCTGCGGCGCATCCGTATCGGAGGCCTCGTCATCCGTACTCGTGTCCGACTCGTCCCACGACTCGTCGCCCGATTTCGCCTTGCCGCGCTTCTTCTCGGCCGCCTTCTTCTTGGCCGCATCGGCGGCACGCGCCAACTCGGCGAGCTTGCGCTGCTCCTCGGACATGGCCTCCAGCTCCTTGGCCTCCTTGTCGGCCACCTCGATGTCCTCCTGCTTCTTCTGCTCGGCGAGCTCGCGGCCGATGCGCTCGACGATGTCGCGCAGCTGGTCGCCGGGCGGCTTCTCGTAGATGTAGGGCACGATGAACGAGGGCGCCTCCAGCACGAACATGTCGTCGGTGAGGGCGGGCAGCAGGTTGGCGGTGTTTGTGGCGGCCGGCGTGATGGTCGTGCCGCCGGGCAGCATTTTCGCGGCGTTGTTGTTCAGGTGCGAGGAACCGCCGCCGCTCTTGGTGATGGTGGCCATCGGCACCGGTGTGATGGAGGCGCGCATGTTGGTCGGATAGGCGGCCGCATTGCCGCCGGAGCCCAGGGACACCGGATGCACGGAGATGTTCTGGCTCTGCAGGGCGGCCACCGAGGCGGCGGTGGCGGCGCTGGTGCGGCCGGCCATCAGCTGATTGGTGTCGATGATCACGAGCGTTGGCTCCTTTTTGCCGCCGGCTGGCGACGCCTGCTGCGACATGTGCGTGTTGTTGCTGGTGCCGGCGAGCGGATCGATGGCCAGGCTGCGCGCATCGTGGATGGTGATGCCCATGCCGAGGCCGCCGCCGGGCGAGGTTTTGGCGCGCTTCGCGGGCACATCGTCGGTGATCTCCTCGATGTCGTCGTCGAACTTGCTGAGGTCCTGTCGCGACTGAACGACGGACTTGCGTGCGCGGCCGCTCCGACGGGGCGACAGGAGGCTGGCGGCTGCGGCGGCGGCGGTGGCCGCCTTGCTGGCGTCATCTTCGTCGTCGTCCTCGATGACCATGCAGTCTTCGTCGTCGTCGGAGGCGGCCGAAGCGGCGGCGGCGGCAGCGGCGGTCGGTTTTGTGGCGGATGGCGAAACTCCGTTCTTCTTTTTGCCGGCACTCGATTCGGCGGCCTCGGCATCGGAATCGGAGCCAATGCTCACCGGCTTGTCGTCATCATTGTCGGCGGCCTCGCTGCCGTTGGCCATGTGGCGGCCGTTCTGCGTCGGCGTCGCCGGATGCCCGTCGACGTCCATCTGCTCGATCTCGGGCATGGGCGTGGAGTTCTCGTCGGTTTTCGATGTGGGTTCATCGTCCTCCGAATCGGAGATGGCGTGCACCTCTTCGACGATGGGCACGTGCAGCACATCGGTGTCGGCACTGTCGTTGGTGTTGTCACCACCGGCGGCGGAGGCGGCTGCCTCGGCGACGGCGGTCGTGGCGGATGCTTCATTGGAAGTGTCTGCGGTTTTGGCGCTGTCATTGAGGCGGTCCTCGTCGATGGCCATCGCTCCAGAGTCATCGTTATCTTCGTCGTCGTCGGAGTTGACGTCCGCGTTCGCCGTCTCCATTGGCTCTGGTGCGGTGGCGGAGGACTCTTGTGACACGTCATCCTCGGTGTTGCCGCTCGAAACTGGCTTTTTGGGGGAGACTTTGGCGGTTTCGCTGGCGGTATCTTTGTCTTCAATGCTCTGTTCTTCATTCTTCTCCTTCGGCTCCTCTGCCTCGGCGATGGCGTCCAGCGTCGGGATGTGCGAGTCTACTTCCTCCTTGTCGGAGGCAGCGGTGGCCGTGGCATCGGCGTCCTGCTCCTCGTCGTCGTCCTCGCCGGTCACCAGTTTGGCGTCCGCATCGGCATCGGCGTCCGTCTCGTTGGCTGTCGTTTCGTCGTCTTCGCCGGTGGCAGCATCGACCTCGTTGGCGTCCTCTTCGTCGTCGTCGGCAGCTGTTGTTGTTTGTGACAGTTTGGTGTCTCCATCGGCGGCGGCGCTGTTCGGCTCATCGCTGGCATCTTTGTCGTCGGTTGCGTCTGCTTCGGCAGCGGCGACGACGGATGATTTCGAGTCAGTGGAAGTCGATTCTACTGTAACCGTCGTGTCGTCGCTTGTGGTTAACTCAACGGTGGTGCTGTCGGCGGAATTGCTGCAGCCATTCTCCTTTGGCGCAGAGCTGTCCGCTACCGGCTTGTCGATGGCGACGGTTTCGGCGTCCGCCATGGTGATGCTGGATGAGGTGTAGTTTCCGTGCAGCGAACGATCTCAGTCGAATGAATGCAATGCGTCGTCGATCGGATGTTAACTATAGAAAAGGGAAGTGGAATGGAAATGGGATTGCCATTAGGATCAATCAGACTCTCGTGTGAAGGCAACGGACGAAATTTTAGTTCAGGTTCAGGTGATCAAACACCAGCATATTGAATATCATACATCCGAACTGCGACCGAAAAGCCTATGGGAAATACATCACACCAAAACTCTAGCTTTATCAGAGACCGACTAGAGACCAGCGGACTCGGGTATGCTGAACCGCGAACCGACTACAACTACAACAAACGCGCAAAGGTTGCAATCGCAGACCGCACAGCCGTCGACGACAACACAACAACAACATCGCGGTCCACAGCCACTCCGGAATGCCGTCTGCTGTTGAGTCGTCGTCACATAAAAACGGGGCCAATGCGCACATAATTGGGTGCAATTTCCACGAACCAAATCCGAGCGCATTCGTGGAAATTCGAATGCAACACGGAAGGTGGTCGCTGCAAATATGTGTCACGTGCAAGTTTAGCATTATTTCCAAATTGAGTGCGTTTGTTATGATTTACCAGCGCAGACGCTTGGAGCCAGCCGCAGAGAGTCGATAGAAATGTGCGTTGCTCGACACACGCTCACACACATCCAAACACGCACACCGACGAGCAGACACTATGGGATGCGGGCTAGTTGTGGTTGTATGCTGTGTGGTGTGTGTGTGTCTGTGTTTGTGTGCCAGTGCCAGAAGCAAAAGTGGTGGGGCGACTGGACTCAATGTGCGTATATGTGTGTTTTGCGACTAGATCGCGTCGCATAGAGACACACGCACACACTTCAAGCACTCGACCGCACGCTTCACAGTGATTATGTGATACGGTGGTTTGCGGTGGGTATACGATTTGTGTTTGGCGTGAATGAAATTAATTCGAGCGGTATGCGGATCCGAATCGGTTCTGGGCAGACGCATCGGGACTCACGCACGTGTTGCGAGGTACAGTTTGTATAGCCCATTATGTGCGAGTGAATTGGTGCTCTGCAGAAGTCATAGGAGGGAGAACATCTGACAACGATAGTGCGGGAAGACACAATCTCTTGCAACGGACATTGGCGAATATCGATGCAATTACGCGCGACCGTCCGAGTGTCGTCCCATCAAACATTTTTGTATTCATCAATATTCAATAACAATAATCATCGGTCGACACAACAACGTCATCGACAACATCATCATCGTAGGGTACGGTTGCTAGTGTTGAACTATCTTCTGTTCGGGGCATGGTATTAGCGAATTAATTCTATGCCGTCTTAGATGCACAAATAAAATGGTAATATGTCCTTTCAACATTGAGCCAAAACCTGCTATTGCACATTCGAAGAAACCAGTATTTTTCTGGTATGCACTAATTCGTCATGAATTGGCCAATTTTATAATTTGTTTGCAAATCAGTGCCATTTCCGATTTTGACTCTATATGTCCGTTTTATATTTCCGTCTAAAATTGCATAGAATAAAAACATGGAAATGAACATGTTCAATTCATGCATTGCTGGAATATGATGTATGTATTCATATGATATGTATTTATCATTATTTTGCTAACTTGTTTGGTCGCCAAAGTGTGCAACATGCAAAGTATGACACATAATTCACGAGATGACATATAGCATGATATGATATGATGTAGGTGGAGTAGTTGCATTGCGTACCTCAATTATGGCGACAAATATGATTGCAAGTTATAAGTTATAAAATAACATAGAAAAAAACTGTCTTCACACTGGTGAAATTTGACAATGAATTCATTGATAAATTTGCAGATTGATCAATGAATTCATTGACAAATTTCACCAGTGTAAATGCAGCTGAAGTCAGATGTGAATGAATCTTTCAGAAATCATTCGAATTGCATACTCGAATCATATTTATAAATATGAATTTGCATTAGTTCGCAAAAATGTCTAGCTATTTACGTTAACAAGACTCCAATCAAATTCCTGCCATATAGGCAAGACAATCCAATATTCGAATTATTATCTCTTATTCTGCACACCTGCAGATATTGCAAAAGAGCAATATCTTTCCTTCCATTTTGCACTATCATAGACAGTGGTCCACATTGTCCCACGAACCAAAACTGGCGCAGTTCCCCTACGACAATGCGATGACGGTGCGGCGGCGGCGGTCGACGTTGTCGTCACTCGTCGTCGCCGCCGCCGCCGAGCGCCGTGGTTTCTGTGTGGTGGCGATGACGATTGTTACGCCGCTGGGAGTGCGATGGATGCGAACGTTGTTGTTGTTGTTGGGGACGCCGCCGCACTATCGCAATTGTTGTTGTGTTGTTGTGGGCTGAATCGCGAACAACCGAAAGCATCAACACTATTCTCATTAGCACGAACAGATGAGATCCCGAGAACGGGCCAAATGTAAACACCGCTAAATCACTTTCACATGTGGCGATCGGCGTTTCATTGATAACAACCCCGTCCGCGGTGTGCGCGTATACGCACACATAAATGCGTAAAATTCTGCGCATGGTAATATGATGTGAATGGACAACATTCGCAAAATTGTCGTAGGGCCAAGCGCTATTCACGATTCCATGAATCGTTTGGCATTTAATGCGGTTGAATGAAATGCAGATACCTTCGACCGCATTCGTAATGCAAAAGCAATCCCCAGAAAAATACTGTCTAGCGACCGAACACGATAACACACATGTGTGTGTATATGTGTGTGTGTGTCATGTACCCTCTCATCGAATGTACACGCGCGCTTGCTGTGCTCGTATGCGTGTGTGTGTATGTGTGTGTGTACACACTTGCACACACACACACACACACACACACACACATACACACACCCGCCATCTTGGAAAATCACATGCTGCAGGCCGGGGCCCCAAAGGCGGAGCGCACGTCGTGTTTGTAACACATCGCAAACGACGAATTGCGTGCACAAAACGTTCATCGTTCGATCGTTTACTGTACGTACACGCATGCAAACAATACATGAACAGCGCCAAACTTTGGCGGTGTGTCGACGACGGGAACTCGTACGCATTCTATACACACAGGAATAGAGACAGCTGCTGTTGCCGCCGATGAGATCAAACAACCTATACACCCATACACACAACACGATATCATACAAAGCCTTCTAGCCAACAGCTGCCTAGGAGTTGAGTGTGACAAATGGCTAAGCAGAATTGTAGGGACTTTGAGATTCAATAATCTCAAACCACCCACACAATTTCTCAGTACACATACGCAAAATTCCATGTACCATTTGGCATGCAGATCGCATTTTGCAGCACGTGCTAAACAGGTGTATTTTGTGTACAGCATAATTTCTTGTTGAAGAAGTTGTTCAGAAAAGAGTTGGCTTTATCACTTGTTAACCCGTACATACATGAACACACACACACACACATACGCACACACACACTCACACACATTCCTTGCCACTTTTTTTTCTGAAAGCATCAACAAATCGTGTTTGGTATTCGCAAGGGGATGAAATGAATATATGAACTCAATGACCAAACTAACCGTTGTGTGCCGTTACTGGATCTCGCTGCTTTGAAATATTGCGCGATATTCGGGGTCCGATATTGATGATGAGTCGAGAATTCCGTCGAGCTGATGGGTGCCCCCCGACGTGACGTGACGAAAAAACAACAACACACACACGCGCACGCACGCACTTAGCAGTCAACGTTAGACACACGACGACGACGACGAATACACCTATGTATGCTCGTATATATATACGTACACACACGCACACACACACACTGCCGTGTGTGTTGGTGAGCGAACGAAACGCGCGCGCGCAACAGAAACTCGGCACTCGGCGGCGGGTTGGTCGGTGTGTGGCAGCAAAAGCAGCAGCAGCAAGCGTACGCGCGCGCACCAACAAACGAACTGACTGGCGGCGCGTGCGGCTGGCGCTGCTTGGCTGTATATTATGCGATTGCGACGAGCAGCGGCGGCAGCGACGAGCGACGGCGACGACCGTCCCAAAATGACGGATGCGCGCGGCAAAACACGGCTGGCCGCTGCCTTGCAGCTGACACCGCTTCAGCTGGTGCGGGAATGCGAGCGGATGCGGGCGAGCGACGAGCGCTCTGGACGATATACGATTGGGCCGAATTGGGAACTGAGATTTGGAGATTCTGGCAGAATTCGAATGGGATGTTGATCTTTGGTCCATGGCATCATCGGTCTGGCTGGTCAGAGAAGGAACTTCTCGAAATACTCAGGTGATGCGCATGCGCGGCTTAGCAGCAGTTATTTCAAAATGTTAACGGATCATCATATTGGAAGACGCCACTGTTGGAATTGGCATCTGGCCTCTGGTCTGGGACCGTTGAGGAGCTTGGGCATGGGATATGGATTGGAGTGAACGCGAGCGCGCTCGAGCGCGTTTTACGCGCGCGCGCGCCGCAACGCGTACGCGTCGGAGTGGATGTGTGTGTGCTCATGTGGTGAGCGCGAACACGCGCGCGTGTCGCCCGACGTCATCAAGCACGAACACGCGCGCGCAACGGATGTTAGTGTATGCGATTGTTAGCAGCAGGCTAAAAGAAAACCCCGTTAAAAATCAAAATGGCGGTGTGGCGGCGCCAGCGCGGCGACCACCGCCCCGGGGTCCGTCGAATGCGGATCGTTGGAAGCGATTATGTAATTGTTCCTTACTAACATGTGAATCGACATTCGAGTATTGGGACGGTATTCGCCTCTTGGGAGTCAACACGAACAAATAATGATGCATCATTTGTGCAAGTAATATTTGTAAATGCAGTCCAACGGAAAGATTGCGTGAACTGAGAATTAGTCTTTGTTCCACATATCCTGGCTTAATGTTCTCATAGTTATTGGGGGTGTAACTTTACACTCGGTATGCATTGAGTTTCGGAAGATACTGGCGTATAAATCATTCTGCCGATATTGAACTTATCACATCGAAATTGAACAAGTTATATGAAACTTATACAAATATGTAAGGATGCAAAATGTTGCGACCTAGTAATTCTAAGACCACAAACATTTTTATGTTCTCAGTTATCTTGAGTTTGTTAGAAATATGTTCATTTGCCAAGATATTAAATTCTAAGTCGAACAGCAAAAACAGAATGTCTCTAGCTGTATTTTTACATTGTCCGCAGACCTTATCATGTCATACAAAATTGAGAGAATTCCCAAACAACCCACAATCTAGACTGTTGGCTACAACTCGACACCAATCAAATGTAGTCTAAAATCTTAAGTCACATACTTTAAGCATTTGATACGAACATTCTATGGAATGAATTATGTTGGCTTGATTTTCACGCTGCTCAAGGACATATACTAACCGTTGAAGACTCAACTGAGCCACCGTAACTGAAATTTTATGTTGCGCCATTTATCTATTTTCTATCTATCAATCTTGCTTGCTTACTTGCTTATCGGCACTACAACCCGCGACGGGTCTTGCCCTCCCTTATATACTCCTTTGTATATGAAGAGTAGCAGGGCTTCATAAGCGATTCGGGTTTTTCAGAGACCATGTGGTTAGCACAGCGCTCCAAAGAGCAACCCTAGGCAACATTTAACATCCTTCCTTGGATCATCGTTAGAAGAAAAAACCCGCACCCATACCGGGATTCGAACCCAGGACCTTCCGATCGTGAGGCAGGCACTCTACCCATACACCACTCAGATGACTATCAATCTATTTATATAAATAAAAATCACTTTCGATTGAAGCATCATCATCCAGCGAACCAAATGTAAGAATATTTAGCACACACGTCGAGCAATATAGCACAATGATCGTTTGTAAAATGAAATTAACGCTTCACGTCCAACCAAAGAGTTGATGTAGAATTTGGTAAAAATCAACATTGTGAAATGTTTTTTTGTATCGACAGTACAAGTTAACCCATTCTTAACCTCGAGTATGCCAAAATAATTATGCCTTGTGCTGTCTTAGTATATGTTGTAGATATCGATATCGCAAAACGCCCGATTGCATGATTTTCATATGAAGTGCGAAACAAAACTCTTTTTACAGTAGCTTTGCGTCAGATTAGAAGACTAGACTAATTCCGATCCATGCGAAAGCGCACCTTGACATACAGGGAACACGGATGGACTTTAGATCAGAGATCAGAGTGCAAAAAAATGCATTTTGTAATTATTTATTGACTTGACTAAAATAAAGAGACTAAGTTCGCCGGGCCAGCTAGTTTTAACTATAATTCATCTTTATCACAACTTGCACTCGCAAACGACTAGACATAACACTGTAACCAGATAGAACACTCACTTCGAATATGTGCGCGCGAATTCGCTATTCCTCTTCGTCGTCGTCGTCGAACGCAAACGACAGTTTACTTTTCGTCTCTTTGGCAAGTTTTCGCGAACTCTTGGACGATTTGCGCGGTTTTTCACTCTGCTCGCCGATCTCGGCGGTTTTTTCGTCCGATTTCGCTGAATCCGCTTTAGATTTCGATTTGAAAACGATGCGCTCCGCCAAGTCTGCCGGTTTGGTGTTGTTTTCTGTTGGTGAAGAAGTGAAGAGTGAGAATATATAAGTTAATTAATAACGGTCAATTTGACGAAGATCGGTATCGTTTGAATGCAATTTATACGCTATAACACGTACCTAATTCCAGTCGCTTGCTCTCCTGTTCGGCTTCTTCGGCGGTCAAATCACCGCTCTTCACGACCACCACCTGCGGAAGTTCCTCGTCCTTGTCCGAGTAGTCACTGTCGTCGTCGCCGCTGTCGTATTTCGCACGCTGCAAAAAAAACATAATTCGGAAATCAAAAACACGCTAAACCAAAGAGTAAGACGCATCCAACATGGACCGAAACCGAACCCGCACACAACCGCAGCCACAGCAGCGAATCGCTGCATAACCTCAAAACTATGCAACGCAATGTGCAGGTCGGTGCCCCAAAATGACAGCTAGTCCGAAACAATAGTCAATAGACGCACGTCATGCACGCACGAATGCGCCGCCCATACAAATCGATACCGCCAAATCGCTACCGCGCGATAAGGTGCAACATCAGAATCTATAATATGCGCCCCCACTCCTCACGCCCTTCGCGCAACTAACCTTGGTGTCGATGCTGGGCCCGTCGCGGTAGCCGGCTTGCTGTTTGATGAGCTTGAGAAATTTCGGGTCCTCCGGTTTGCTGAACTGCACCTGGTTACGCTTCTTCGACATTATACCAAGGCATTATCCAGGTGGAGGGGATTGTTGGGGAGTCCGCGAACTTCTCTGCACTTCAAACACAGACTGACTGACTGACACACACACAGGCGAACGCGACTACGATGACAGGCGACAACACAACTCTGCCCCAATTCTCAATCTACGGCACTCTGCAGCACAAATAAAGTATAGCACGTATTCGTGTGAATGTGTGTGCGTGCGTGCAAATTTCCGTGCGACTCTGTGTACGTGTGCGAGTTGTGTCGGTGTGTGAGTGTGTGCGCAAGTGTGTGTGTGTGTGTGTGGAACGCCTGAAGATCGGGACCCAACAACCTGCGAACAATCGATCCGCCGATGTTTCACACAATTGGAGCCTGTGATCACGTTTCGCACTTGCACTGAACTTGCACGTGTGCAACTGTACTATTTATCACATAAATTGCTATGAAAACACGACAACAACCTTTATTTATGTTGAAGAAATGCCGCAGAAAGTCAACCGCAAACAAAATAAAACCGAATCGACAACAACAAAACAACAGCCGCGCGAAGAGAGCCGAAACTCGGTGACAGTTGGGCGAGAGCGCATACGAAATGATGTGTCAAATGTTGGGACATTTCGTATATCCCATGGAACAGTTGACTTGGCCGAAGATTTCTGAGTGCATGTGGTCATCGATGGTGTATTCGGTTCAAATACGCGTTGCCAACTTCACCTGCTAGACGACGACAACAACATCGCTTATCTTTATCAATCAATCGACGAATTCTTCAATCGCTCGTGTCGTTCGTCGGTCCTCCTTCTCGTCTTCTCGTCTTCTCGGCCCCATTTTTCCGTGAGAAAACCAAACACAAACTCGCCTCCACAATGGCCAGCACTCCAGCCGCCACCGCCGTCGTCGCCGTCGAGCTGACCGCCGTCCAGCAGAGCATCTTCGAGGCGATCACCGTCAAAGACTTGGGCGCGCTGAAGCGCAGCCTGGCACAGCTGCAGACGCCGATCGATTTCATCGATGAGAACGGCATGTCGCCGCTGCAGCACGCCTGCTTCAAGCAGTCGCGCGAGGCCGTCCAGTGCATCCTGGACCAGGTATGTGGGTGGCCGTGGGTGGGTGGACAGTGGGTGGAGCAGGCCAATGCCGCAGGAGGACGGCGGCGACGAAACATATTGTTATTGATTTGAGCGAGAGGGTGTGAGGTTAAGTGCGCACGTTGCGCGCATAGGGTGGTCTTTGGGCAACATTCAGCATTCGATAGATAATTTTGTCAGAATTTAAATCCATTGAACATACTAGTTCTACAACCTTAGAACTTGAATTGTTCAATGAAAATACAGGCGCGATTACAGGACAAGTATCAGATAGAGATATCATATCAAAATGTGTGTCCATCGTTAGTTACACATTTCTCTCATCTATATGATAGTTTATGAATCCGGAATCCCCTCGGCCGCGGTGAAAACTATCCATCAACCTTTATTTCGACTTCTTCAAATGTTTCGAGCTGTATTGCCTGGAGGTGCGTGTCCCACGATCCACGATAAGATACATATGTTTATCTGTCGGAGCCATGGCTGTTGATTACTATTTGATTTTTTTCTTATATTATTTTCTTCTTTTTTTAAATCGCATTCTGTGTTGTTTTATGTGTGTGTGATATTCATACTTTCCCTTATTGAAGATGAATTCAATAACCGACCTTAAGCCCTGATCGTAATTTCATATTAACCGATGCTCTCTCCTTGCCGTCTATCCCCTCAGGGCGCCGACGTCAACGCCAACAGTCACGCCACCAAATACTCGGCCCTCCACTTTGCCGCCCTCGGCGGCCAGTCGGACATCTGCCGCCTGCTGCTCGCCGCCGGCGCCGACACACAAGCCGTCAACTCGGTGAACCGAACACCCGCTCAGATGGCCGCCTTCGTCGGCAACCACGAGGCCGTCGCCACCATCAACAACTACGTGCCCAAATCGGCGGTGGCCGACTACGCCGGCGAAGCGCTGCCCGCCTACCTGCTGGACGCGTTCCATGCGTTCGTCACGCAGACGAACATGCATCCGGTGCGCATTGCGCTCAACCTGCAGCAGACCGCTGCCTTCGGCCAGCACCTGGCCGAGGTACGCAAGGTGCTGGAGCAGATGTCCGAGAGCGAGATGCGCGCCCGCACCGAGACCAACGAGATTGCCGCCTTCAAGTACCACTATCTGAGCTGGATTGTCGGCGAGATCATCAAGTGTCGCGAGCACACGGCGGCTCGCAAGCAGGAGGGCGCCGCCGCCGCCGAGGCGGCCAAGCCGACCGCCGACTATGTGGAGCTGTTCGCGAAGCGCGTGCTGAAGGAGGGACGCGCCGGGCAGCTGGACTATGTGGAGTCGACGATTCGCGAGTGCGTGCGCGAGTTTCCGCACCGCGAGTGCACGATCTTCCGGCAGATCGTGACGCAGCTGGCGGCCAAGGATGCGGCGCCGGCGCTGGACGTGGTGCGCGGTTCGGTGAACGGGCATCGGGGTTTCGTGGTGCGTATACATATTAAGTTGTTGTAACTAGTGGATCTTGCGGCAGGTGATTGGGTTTGTCTGTAGGGGTTTCGATACCGACTTACAAGGGGAGGTCACGCACGTGTCGTTACGGATCACGGTGAGCGTCTAGCTGGTGAATATAGGGGCAAAATAGAGATACTCGTCTAAAAGGACATTTGCTAATGCGCCCTGTGGCCGAAGATATGATCAGTTGAAGATGCGTGACCTCCCCTTGTTAGTGCAAGCAAACGTTATGAGCTAGTACATTGGTGCAATTTGTGACATAAATATCTACAAAATTCGATTTAATATTTCGGAAGATGTTGAAATAGGCTCCGGAATTTTGAGTTGTTTACACAGAATTTTATGAAGAGAGACATCACAAATGTATCTTCAAAAAGGTACTAGGATTTCTCATTTTTCTAGAACTTTGATTCTGGTTCTGATTCTTCCAATGATTCTGGTTATCTTTGAAGTATTTTGTTTTGAAACATCCTACTTTCCTTGTTACTCGAGAGGTATACAGGGGTCGAGGTATGAAGTGTTACTCCGGAAAATCCTTATATCTCGCGTATTTTTGAATATTTTAACTTGATTTTTTAGCACGATTGTACACTTTATCATTAATATGGAATTGTTCCGGTTTTTTTTAATAGACCCATTCTTGACCTTTTTATGGCTCATAGAATTGCGATTAACGTATGTTGCGCTGCACGAACGACGTGTATCGACGTGTATGGGAACTGCCGCCGATTCACGATTAAATATGGTCCTTGGGTTAGTTTTGTTTTTGTGTTTTGTAGAGGACATTTTTACCTTCAGAATGCTTTGATAGGAACCGTCTTTCGATATCCGATCTGATTGAAGCAGAACCAAACATACTAACAAAATATTCAGTGAAAATAGTTTTTGTCTCTTAAATGTGTGTTCTGAGGCGTTGATGCGCCTTCTGTTGAAATCTGAATGACATTTATTATTTTGGCATCAATAGACCTTACATTAATAGGCCTAGTTCTATGCTATTGCCGATGGTAACGTGAAAAATGAGTTTCCAGCAGACACGCGAGAAAATTATCATTCAAAGATGGCCCTTGTTCACTCGGTGGCCACTTTTTGTTTCAAATGTTCTAAAGATCTTTCTTTCAAACCTACAGGATATCATTAGCGAACTTTAAACCCCTTAGAATATGCTCATCTTGGAGAAATATGTGAAAACGACGCCACGATCGTGCAAGAATTTAAAAACCATTGTTTTCTCTCAGACTAAACGTTTCGTCTTCGCCCTAAGCCTAAGACCTTGCATTTTTTAATATTCAATGAACCCGAGCCTCGAGCAAAAGATCAATTTAAATCAGAATTCGAATGATTCAGGTCGATATGTCCAGATTTATAGTCATACTCTTCGGATTCAGTTGAATTTCAATGGTAATCTTTCGATCCATTTTGTGACAATACCTACGACATATCCTTAAATAAGGTGAAGGAGGTATATAAAGTCTAATTAAAACACTGATTTATGATAGGTGAAGGGCCGCTGTAGCCAAAACATGTCTTGAGATATTGTTATCTGGGGTCTGCCCTAGCCGAAATTAAATTTGGAAATTTTGTAAACTATTCTGTACCTTCCATTTGGGCACCGAAGACGATGCGTGCAGTGGGCGTCTAAATTTAGCAGTTACTGAGGAAAAATTCATTGAGTTAACCAAATAATTTTGGAATTCGGAAAAGATGGAACCTGAAGATTGCTGATACCCTGAGGTCCTATACAAAAAATATATACATATCGTGCATTCGTTTTTAGGCATGCGAGAGCTCTTTGCGGAGAGGGTGCCGCAAAAACGCAAAAACTGACAATCGGCCAAATCGACCAAAAAGCCATAATGGATTAATTAGGCTATGAATTGTGGTCCCATCTATGGTTTTATGCGTATTTGGCCCTATGCGACTATTTTGTATTTCCCAAATGAAAATGGTAGCTCCAGGAATGAATGTGGCAGCATAAATCGAGAAAAAAGAACATTTTGCAAGGTTTGGAGTTGATAACACTTCATACATCGACCCCTGTAGAATATGTAATTAACTATTATTTTAACGTAATTCAGCCTATTAAATTTACATGAGATGTGTTTTGTGCTCTGATCGATTCCATTCACTGGTTTTGTAGCATGTCTATACTTGAAAAGGTTACACACAGAAATTCAACTATTTCAGCAAAGTTTGATCAAGTTAAATAAATCATTATTACCCGATAATATAATATTCCGTTTCCTCAACAGGACGAAATCACGTACTGCAGCACCTGCGGCGATGCCAAGCCCGACAAGAAGTGCTCCAAGTGCAAGGAGGTGCAATACTGCGATCGTGAATGCCAACGGCTGCACTGGTTCGCGCACAAGAAGACATGTGCCCGACCGACGTCGAACACGAGCACTGCCGCGGCCGCCAAGAAGGACATCGATGTGTCGGAGCTGAGCGAGCATCTGAAGTCGTCCATGTTGACTGGCTAGAGTCAGCGCAGAGGCGCAAAACCAAATGTCATGGAGCATCAACTGAACATCATTTTTTTAATGGTTTTGACAGTCTGTACAGTATGTCGGCCATGTGTGGATTTTATGTAAAGAATACATACCCTAAAGACCATAAGAAATTCGGAAATAAAGCTATGGTTTTCGCAGAAAACCCTAAACAGAAATATTTTCATGTTTTGTATATTTCGTTCTCGGTAAATCGGTTTACATAGAAAAGAGGTGAACAATTGAATTGTTGGTTTTTATATGTAGAATGTATGAATGTACGCTACTGAACAAATTATGTCTGTGTGTGTGTGTGTTTGTGTATTATAATGCGGATGATAATAATAAAGGCGATCAACAGCAGCAGCAGCGGCAGCAGAATGAAATCATAAACACCGCTCCATATACGAAACGACGAGCGACTAAAAACGTTGCGCTAGTGCGTTTACAATGTTGCTGACAAGCCCGCTGGGGGCATTACAATTATGATAATGGTTACATTGAAAGGACGCCGGCGCAAAATCGTTGACAATCTTGTAGCACAAAAAAATCGCACACTAAGTACACCAGTGCACTTACTAGTATGCTGCATATATATATAGTACTCTAGCCCAAACAAATTGCTCGCTGCACACAATGCCCTTCTGATTATTGGCCGGCCAGAGCTTCGGGCGCGAGCGTGGACGTTGTGCTGCTGGCGATGATGTCGCTGGCGACGGTGGTCGCATTGCTGATGGCTTTGACGAGCACATCGCTGACGGCGTCGACGACGGCGTTGCTGGTGCCGTTGCTGGTGGCCACCACCGGCGAATACTCGGCAATGATGTCCCGGATGGCGCTCAACGAGCCGAAGAAGAGCGCAAAGAGGCCGAACGCCACGACCACCACATTCTTCCAGATGATCCAGTTCCACTTGCCGAAGCCCTGCTCCCAGAACGTCACCGATTCGATGGCCACCTGGAATCGCAAGAGTGGAGAGGTTTTCGAATTAATTTTTTGGTGATCCATAGTATGTAGTAGTAGTCTTTTTTGTATTACTTTCTACCAAAAATCGATTTTACAAAAATGTTCTTTAGTTACACTTGAAATTTTAATAATTAAAACAAATCGCAATGGATGTCATTCCACTATTTTCAAATTACTGTTTCGTCTCAATCAACTCACCGGCACCAGCAGACCCAGAATCGAGAAGCAGAACGCGCCAATCAGTCCGATGAACGGCGAGATCGTTGGCACCGCGACGGCCAGCAGCACGGCAGCCGTCACCAGAACGGTACGCGTCACATAGTTCACCAGCACCGGGCGATTGACGAAGCGATCCTTGATGCCGTCCCACACGATCTCAAGGCACACGAAGAACTGCAGACCGAATGTGCAGTAGACGGCGAGCGCGATGGCGATCTTGACGATCTGGGCGGGACTGTGGGAGACAATTTGGAAGTATGAAATTAATTATTCATTCGAACTGAATATTTTGAAGATCTTCTGCCAAACCAGACAAATTAAAATGATGTTGTGAAGACTTCAAGAACTGATGATGAACTCTAGAACTGTCATTCGTATTCAAAAATAGCATAGGCTAAATTCCTTTCGAAACATCGTCACGAACACAAATAACACTTACATCTCCTCCACCGGCAAGTTCAACGTGATGCTGCCCTCCGTCTCATCACCGTACCGCAAGTACCCCAGGAAGCCCAACAGAATGTACACCAGCGTCACGCCCGACATGCCACGGTTCAGCACACCGCAAATGCCGACGAAATTCTGCGGCGTCTTCATCGCGTTCTCCAGCGGCATCACCACACCGATCGCCTCCATCGCGAAAATCGTGATCGAGAAGAACGCCGGCAGCGTGCTCAGATCCTGTGCGATCATCGGGCGCGCCGACGGCGGCGGCAGATCCTGCACCAGATAGTAGAACGTGATCAGCAGGCCGACGCCCATCAGGCCGTTGGCGATCATCGACACCGGCGCCAGGTACTTGAGGTTGGGGATGTAGCAGAGCAGCACCAGCGGCACCAGCAGGCCGGCGATGAAGATGCGCAGATCGATGGCGTCGCCGTAGTAGTGGACGGCCAGCTGCTGGAAGTTCTTCGCAATGATGACGGTGTACACGGAGCAGGTGCCGAAGTACGTCCAGAACAGGCACTGCAGAATGAGGACGCGCGAGAAGCGACTGAAGACGCGTCCCCAGGCGGGGCCGTTGAGGAAAGCCTGCTCGGCCGTTTCGGCGAAGCTCATCGTGGTGCGATGCGTGCGTCGGTAGAGGGCGTGGGCGCACTTGACCTGCGGCGGAGGAGGGGAGGAGGTGAGCGAGGGAGAAGGGGTTTGTTTATTGGTATTACTAGACTCAATCAAAGACTACCATTCACACTGAATAAAAAGTTAGTTCGAACATTATTATTCACAATAACCATGAGAAACCAAAAATACCTACCAGAATGTAGCTGCAGTGCGTGCAAATCAGCGCCGTCAGAATGGTGGCGAAGATGCCCATCACCAGACCCGAGTACATGAAGGCGATCGGCATCGCCAGGATGCCGGTGCCCAGCGAGGCCTTCAGCAGATGCGTCACCGTTTCGCCATCGGTCGTCGGGTGCGGATTGTTGCGCTCGCGGAACGGATCGAAGGCCGCGCCATCGGCGCCGTTCTCCAGGTCCTTCTTGGTGGCCGGTGTGATCTTGTATCTGGGCGACGATAGATTCGGGCATTAGTTTAGATTTGAACAATTATGTTTATTGTTGACAAAATAGCGGCGCGCGTACCGCATTTCGATGGGAGAACTCATGATGTCAACTGATTTATTCTCCGTCTGTCTGCTCTAAATTCGCTGAACCGACTACTCTGACACTTTCAAAACGATCGAACGAACACAACGAACACTCCTCAAACACTGAAGTGGCTGGCGCACCACTGCACTTGTCCGAAATGGCACCTCGACCGATGAGCACGCGCTCACGTCCACGATCAAATCAAAACTAATCGTTCGACCAGCGCACCGATCGCCACGATGGCCAGACGACAACCGGGCTGGGCTGGGCAGGGCAGGCGCCGCGCGCGCGCGGGTAATATCGATGTAAAGTGGCATCATCATTTCAGGTTGTGTGTGAGCATGCACATTTTTTTAGTTCAGTTTTCTGCACGATCGTTTTCTGTATGTGCTGCAGCAAGGCGCTCGCGTCGCAAAATTGCCGAGTAGCGCGAGCGCGCGCGTCTGCAAACGGTTGCATTTTTCACCAAGCCCCAGCGCGCATTTCCACCTAAGTACATGTACGCAGGCCGACAGACATGCGAGCAAGTCCATCGAGTGTACATAATGAGCATACCTGGTGAGGCGTTCATATATGCACGTCTGAGCCGTGCGTTCTTTTGCTCGCACGTTAGTTATGTTGTACTTTGAACATTGTGTCTGTGCGCGCCTGCGAATGGGAACGAACCCCTTCATTGCATATGGATGGATGCGCACGCACGCGCTCATGCGGTTTGCCGCTCAAACCAGTATGCTCGGGTGGACAGGCGGATTGTGTTGTGCGTTGTGCGCGCATTTGATTTACTGGCATTGCGATCGATTTATTAGGTGTACAACCTTGCGCACGCCGTTTTTGTCGAACTTTGAGGATTTATTTTGAAGAAACGGCTAGTTATTTAATATTAAAAATACTGACCATGGCTTGATACTACGTTCGGAATCAGCATCCTAATTCCGAGTCCTTACAACGGGTCATCTTGTGAAGCGACCCATCAGTCAAATATTTCACTTCTTCATGAATATGGGAGTTCTCCTTAGCGAGGCCTAGGGCTATCGATCGGCACAAGTAGTAATCAGATGAAGCCAAATCCGGAGAGTAGATTTTTTATCAAGCGTCCAGCATTGTCATACTGGCAAATGACTATTGTATATTTTATTTTATTGTGGCCGCTTGTCTTCCAGTGCTCGACTCAAACGCATCGAATTCGTTTGGTATCAATTCCATGATATCGATTCGATATCGTGTTTGAGCGCAACGATGAGCCTTACTGGTCTTTGATGTAAAGAAGTAAACTTCCCGCAAATGACGCAAATTTGGCTCAAACGCAGACATTTTAAATCGAGAAAAGGATCGTTATCGTTATCGTTACTGATAAGGACCTATGTATGTTTCGATGGCATTATTTTGACAGATACCCTAGCCTATTTTATGCCGATTTGTATCAGTTTGCATTAATCAGAACAACCGCTAGAGACTGATATACAAACACGGCGGGCACAAGATTGTACACCTAATATTTCACATATTCATTAAGGCAAAACGATCGCAGCGAGCAGTGAGAGAGAGAGTGCGATCATCATACACACATGCCGAAGCAGCGCTCGATCTCGCGCGCACTTGCGCCGATAAATCTGTACAAGATCGCGAACACGTGTCGCGGTGCCCGAAAATGCATGCATACTCGTCGTACACAGATCGCACAGAAATTAGAATCCATGCATGTGCGCGCGACAATCCGATTATCATAAATTTGCACAACGACGATCGGACATGGGGCTTGCGATGTGCTGATTCGCCCGAAAAAAGCAAGCGAACATACGGAGCGGTCTCAAATGCTGTGAATTATTGCTTGCCCAGTGTGCCCTGACGGTGCAAAAAATCGTATTTATAAATACAATTCCGCCCAGCTGCGCACGATGCGTGTGCATGCGAACGAGGTTGCACAAGGTGAGGGGCTCGCGCAGACGCACACGCAGCAGACGTAAGCAATATATTTTATTTCCATTCCATGCTGTGCGCGCGCGCATGTGCGAAAGATTATTGCGAAATCGCACGCACAGCAAAAAGTCCCCCTGTTGTTTGCGTGTTATTTGTGTGTGAGGGGCAGGCATGCGACGATGAGCCAAATTTATGCGGCATCGTTCGACCATATTTTTTGCGCACGACGTCTGGTTTGAAGTAAAACAAATTGAATGCGCGTGCGTGCGTGTTGTGTGCGTTCCACTTTGCCTGCGGTCTCTCGCGCAATCTGGCTGTGCGTTCAACGTTCGACGCGGCACCTGAGCGCACACACAGACGAGGTGAGGGGCACACATAATACATAGGTACACATAGGTACAAGCATTTGAGCGCGGTATATAACGCGACATTCGGGCCACGTATTTCATCAGAAAATGGAGACGACCACAACACAAAGTGCCGGTCGGAATGGAATTTGTGCGACGATATTCGATCCTTTTCTGGCGTTCACAGGCGAACTTACTTTGTCATTGATGGTGAGCCCTCATCTTTGGAGCAGCTGAATACCACTAACTTTATCGTCATTGCGGCGATAGTGAAGAATTTTAACAATCGATAAAATAATACTACGCGGAAAGACTGATCCTGCCTGATTCACGATCTGATTTGATAGAAACGATTCGTGCTCGAGTGCTCAATTGGTTGAGCAGAAAACCCGAGTTGTATTTGTACACTTACTTGGAGCCATTGACACCGCCGCTGCCGGGCAGAAAAGTCTCCAACTCTTGCGCTGGTGGCACCGGAGAATTCTGCAACCAAACATGTATAAATGATTTAGAATTCGAAAAAAAAAATGTGTAACTGTACAGTTCCTTACCTTTATGTTAACCATGGTTGTGCGGCTATGTGGACTGTGTCATAAAAGCTGAAATGGAAAAAAATACCCGCAGATTAATGGACTGATTAAATACTCTATTGTTACACAATGCGCGTTCCCAATCAATTTCAATCGATAAATTACATGCACGCATTTATCGAAAGTTCAACTAATGTGACGTCAACGACGCGACGCGTGGCACCAAATATGGATTCAGATGAGGCTAAATTAGTCAAACGACATCCATTGTTTGTGTGCGTGTGTTTGCGACGAAACATGGGGGAATTGCCCAAACAGTTTCATTCGTCCCCACTTGTCACACACGCAACCGCGAGCGCGTGCGCACATTTTTTTTTGTATTGGCTTGCGAGTGAAATCGTCAATCGTCAACCATATAATTGGAATAACAATAGAGATCGCACACCCAGCAGCAGCAGCACGTGAACCTCGTTTATCTGATATTCCGTATTTATTCGCGGCTATTGTAGCGGCGAATATAATGCACAAAATAATGAAAGTCCAACGAAACAGCAGTCGCAGCAGAAAATTTCAACGCAGTTCTCTACTCACAATGAAGAACACTCTGCTTATGTGCAATAAACCCATTCAACTCGAGTCGGCCAGTCGGCCTGTGGCCTGTGCCTGTTATCAGCGCCGATATTATCGCGTCCGCAGGGCGACACATTTATAAGTACATAGCACATACCCAACAACCGCAGCCACAGCCAGCAACTAATACTAACGTACGATTATTGCGAACTCAAAAGCCACACACAAGCATTCCAATTCCAATGACGAATGGTGTAACTGATCGGTCTCGAGTTACGCGACCGGCGGCGAATGTTGTGTCAATTCTCCGCGTAAATGCGAAACACGACCGCAAAAATGTTAATGTAAACTGCGCAGAGTGCAGTGAATAAATTCGGTATTCGGTAGTGCACGTACGGACATTAGAAGTTTGGCAACGATATTGCATCAGCCGGCCGATTCTCACGTTCGTCCTTATATACACAGACACCACGACAGTCGCAGGTAAATGGGGACATCGACGAATGCATAGTAAATTGGCACACGGTTCATATACGCGCAGCAGTCACATTCTCTCGCGCGTTAGCCGAAAACCACGTGGTTCTCGTTCTCATTCGCTCGTTTTCGCGCTGAAAAAGCGCTCTCGGCATTTTCGCACGAAAACCTCGCATAGCGTAGAGCGCTGTGTGCAGTTCGCGGCGAGCCGACGATGATGGCAACAATGACGACGTCATCATCAGTGGCGTCGCAGTGACGCCACCGCAGCCGAAAAGCCAGACCGGCGGCAGCACAACGACGCCGACGCGTTAGTGTGTTAGTGTGAGGAGTGCGGAGGAGTTGATGACGTCACAACCGTCCGTTGCACAATTTTGTAAGCATGCTTCCTGAAGTTTAAAACACGAACAATTTCACTGTTTCTCAAGGAGTTTATTGGCGTCAACAAGATGGCATGAAATAGTATATAAACGGTAAGCCATAGCAACACTATTTGGATCGTAAATTAGAGTGCACCAGATAGTCGAGTGTACACAGTGCTATTACCAGCGAGTTGCAGACAAATATTGGTTTTGTCGTATTGTACACGCAGATGATCACGAGTTGGAGTTGCACTCGTTGCCGCTGTGTGAAGTCGCACGAATAATACTGTAGATGATATAACTGCGGTGCGGTGTCGACGCGTGTCGAATGTGTTATGAAAAATAACCATAAAAAGGTCGACCGTTACGAGCGATAACAAACGGCGAATCGCACACGAAGCGCTGGGGAGGGGCGACGAAGCTGATAACGCAAATTGTCGGTGTCGGTGGAACTAGGTTCGAGCCCAGCTAACTGCTTGATGTCATACACACGGAATAAACAACTTCGTCACAAACGCCAACGTGAGGTTATCAGGAATAGGGCGATTATGCCTGGCCAGCAAAACACCCGGAACTACGAGCACGGACCGCGCGATCGTTTGTGAGCACCGGCTGCCATGACAATGCGGTATACAAATAAATACGCATTTTACCATCGTGGATCGATACCGTTTAGCGCTAAATCATGGTGCGGTGTGTTGGCGTCGATGACGGCATAATATCAATATCGTGGCGTGCGCACAATTTCACCACATTATACGCGAGTTAGGAGTAGGACCTAGACCAAACACAAAACTGAACCGTATCGCTGGATGACCGTGTGAACTATGTGTGCACTTTACAATCATCAAGATTGTCCCGAGCGTAACAATTAATTGTAGCGATTGCGAATCTCGAGCATTTCAATAAAGTGGTCAAAGCACTTTGATTTCTGTCGAGTCTACTTGAAAACTAATCTTATCTAGCAAATGGCGACTGAAGACATACACACGTCCACGGTCATTTGAAATGGGTTACAAAGTTATCGACACTACACACGATTCGTGAGCGTAAGACAGCGCGACCACAGACGTGGCGACGACCATTTCACACTGTAAACCGCTTACGAACACACATGCGGTCGTAAGTGCTTTGTCAAACAATTATGCCGCTCGGCTTTTGTTGCTAGTTTATATTTAGATGGAAACGAGCGTCGCGAATGAGTTCGATATACAAAGTAAACCCGATGACTGCCGATGAGACAGATAGCTGTTGATCCCTGTGCTTGTGGCGTGTGCAGATGGTAATAGTAACCGCCAAAAATATCTGCAGAGTGCAAGAGTATAAAGAGCAAAAAACGAAACTAGTTTATTTACACTAATTTCAGCAAACGACCAAGTCCATACGAACAGGCAAAACCACCTTAGAGAGATGCTTTACTTGGAACCGATCGCAGCTCAGACGCGCCGTGTTTCTGAGTATATATAAATAATGGTTATATAATTCAAACAGTCTGCGTCTGCAGTCTGCACTGAGCGAGAGGGGCACACGCTTGCTTCGCAGCTCAGTCTGCTGGTTGTTTCTCGTGATGGCGTCTGACGATTCACATGCGAACGATCGTGTTCTGTTTTGTTTATTCAACGTTTTATGTATGAGCGATGAGATCGGGCAGACAGAACGTATGTCTGTGTTCGCTCGTGCATGCGAGTCCGAAGGTGAGCGCGTGCAACTCAAAATGCTCTGAATCAGAATGCCAGCTCAACAATTTTCGTTTTTCGTTGCGATCCGCATTCGTCGAAACCGCGAAAGACATTAGAGAGCATGGGTGTGTATATTTACATGCCAATACGACAGTGAGGCCTCGCGAGTATACGACAAATATAACTCAAGACACACACACACACTTTTTTCTGTATGAAAAATACCCGTGTTTACAGAGCACGCGATACACACAAGAAACTTGTGTCAATTTTGCAATTATATTTGTTATCGATCGGCGCTTCATACAGAAACCAATGCCTCTGGCGGACGTGTGACGTGTATCGACGTCAGCAAAATAATGATTGCTTCCATGAGCGCATGTTTTATACGCGTATTTGCACAGCGTACCCATATAAAAATACAGACCGTGCGTATTTGCCTAAGACACACGCACTTCAATATCTCACTCCAGCATGGGGGGAGTGGACGAAATGCTGACGCTGACGATGTTGTTGGCGTCCATATTCTATACACGTTATTTTATGCGCTGCGCAACTTTGGCGGACGCAACAACTATGGGCACTCATACGATATACGATCTATAGTTGTGAATCGACGAATGTCTAGAGCAATATTACTGTCATTTGCAGTGACACTTAAGGTGTGTGTGTGCACGCGCGTTCCGCAAATTACGCCCGTGCAACGTGCAAAAGTGCGCTTCAGCTCGCTGCACAATATCACACACCTTGACGTAAACACAACACAGAGACAAACATTGAGCTTCCTAACACCGCGACCGCGCTGCACACGTCTACTCAATTAATCAAGACACTGTGTAAATACAAAATCACATGTGTGCAGTGAGTTATTAATGAACAGCGTGCGGCGATTTAAGCGTAAATGTAATTAATGCAAGTATACATGGGGGTAGTCTTGGGGAAGCGCTTCAACAAAAACGGCTAGGTATATAATATAGGATGCAATATAGTACACATGCCCACTCTACGCTACTCTACTACGACTTCGAAGCCAAGCCAACCGATATGGACGTGGCACACTATACACTATAGCGAGCAGCGTGTGTACGCTAAACGCTAAGTCGATACTTCACAGAACACGTGGTTTTCTCGTGTGCATGCGAAGAACATTGACACGTCGTTCTCCAACCATATGCATGATTTTGTTGTACATATTTTCGAATAGCACACAGACACAATGCGATTTAATTGAATTAGGAGGAGCTGAGATAATAATTCGATTACACATGCGGCAGGCTGGCGCGCAACAGTGCACACACATGTGCACCAAATAGAGCGCATACCACGCACAATTATATCTGGCGACACAGATGCGTGAGCGTGGGCCAACGATGCGCATACGTCGACAATTGCGGGGCGCGGCGCAGCGCAGGTCCGTCGCGGGACTCTCGCCACTCGCGCAACCGACCGCGTGATATCTATTTATAGAGGTAGGCATATATAGAAAAGAACAACCACAAACGCACGTACGCGTACACGCTCACACGTCACACACACGAAACCATACCGGCATCGTCGTCGTAGACGCCGGCATTTGTCGCTGGACGCGCGTGCTCGTATGGTTCGTGTTGGTTCCATTCAGAACATTCGGGTTTCGAGTATATAAGCGCTCACGGCAGCGACGCGCACGCACGCAGCAATGGATGACGAAATACCAAATTCCTTGTGCACGGGTTTAATTTAGGAACATACTCTAGACTGCACAAACTCTGCGATGCAGTATTGGCGTTGCAATTAGCGGGCTTCTACTGGCCAGACACACACACACTCTGCTCACAAATGCGATTACAATTGCCCAGAAGAGCCTTACGGGTCGCCGTACGTCGACGTCGTCGTCGTCCCGCTGGTCGTTGCGCTGACATGGCAACACACGCGGCCAGACACGCTCACGACGAACACGCATTCTCTATACGACACGGACACGTACACGACACACCCGCCGGGGGCACCGGGAAAACCCAACTCACTTCGCACGCCGTCGATGGTTGATGAATTATATCCGGCGTCTCGGCTGCGCACGTACAGTTCACACACACTCGGCGTAGACAGCCACCAGCGACAGCGAGGATAAAACGCGAGCGCACCTCGCACCTCGGACACACTAGACAAGTAGAAACCTACTCACTATTCACTCACGGACCGACGACTGAAAGACTGAATCGAATCGTCATTCGCCGTAGGCTACTGACTAAAATGACTCGCGCGACGAAAAAGCGCGCGCACTCTTACGTATGTATCGCGCGCGCACGCGAGAGGGAACACGAGAGCGCGTACATACGCACACATCACACACACACACACACGCACACACTCGAATGCGCAAGCATGTGTGAATGGGACGCCGGCGATAGCGTTAGCGCCGTGCACGTAGAACGTAGTATTACGCGTCATGAGCGTGGTTCAGTGTCCGCGTCCGCGTCTGCGAGCGAGTTGCAGCTTTTGGCACCGAATCGAGCTTCTTCTTAACCCATTTTCGGCGGCACAACCGTTGGACCAAAATCATTGGAACTTCTAACAGGCGTACGTTTTGTCCCCTAATACCCGTTTAAGTTTTCGAATATTTCTTTTCTGGTCGGGTTTGGATTCTGTGTGGTAATCAATCATTCGACCCAGTTTTCCAATTTTCCAGAATGATTTAAAATTGATGAAAATGTTTTGTTCTTAATTGGTTCTTTACGAAAATAGAAAACAAAATTTCGGTTCATGTTTCAATGACTTATTAATTTTCTAGCGGACATCGGTTTTGCTCTAGACTAAACGAAATTCGAAATTCATTGACAAATAAATGTTTGTTCTGCCCAGCGTCAACACGCTATAGACCCCAGGTTAATAATAAAATCTATCCAAATACAATTTGTATGTATTGAGGAAAGACCAACCTAGCATATTTATTTCGTGTAAATATCTTTTTCAGGCTAGACTGGGCAAAATTCCAAAGTTGCTGCTCCAATATGAGCCGTATAGCAACCAATATGCTACAAATCTGAACAAACGCTGGACCAACTGAACAACTTTATAACAATAATCAGAAAATGTTTGTCAAGTCATTTCAAACTAAAGTAGTTGACAAGCAAGTATAATACTCCATTTTAACAGTGATCTTTCAAACATCGTACCAATTTAAAGTGGTTCGTTATACAATATACAATAATATTATATACATATGATCTGTGTCTGTAGTGTATATAATAATTATGCATGATATATATGTATGACAAGTTGATTTCCGAACAGTCAACAATCAACATCCAGAACTCTGCTGCTATATCAAACTCTGCGTAAAAATGAGGCGCCTTTATCATCTCCTGATCGCCTTTCTGGTCGCATCCGCCGCTTATCTTCCAGCGACTTTATCCTCCACCAGCAACGATCTCCCCTCGCGTCGACCGCAGCTCATCTCCGCGCCGGTGATCGACGACGATCTCTCTGCTCGCCATCAGCCCGCCAGCCTCTCTCCTCTCCGCAACCGCCGCTACTCGGCCGACTGGCCCTCCCTCGACCGTCGGCCGCTGCCCGCCTGGTATGACCACGCCAAAGTCGGCATCTTCGTGCACTGGGGCGTCTATGCGGTGCCCGCCTTCGGCTCCGAGTGGTTCTGGACCAATTGGCGCACCGCCCGCCAGCCCGACTACGTGGCCTTCATGCAGCGCAACTACGCGCCCGGCTTCACGTACCAGCAGTTCGCCAGCGACCTGCGAGCCGAACTGTTCAACGCCACCGAATGGGCGCACCTGTTCGCCGACGCCGGTGCCCAGTACGTCGTCCTCACATCGAAACATCACGACGGCTTCGCCATGTGGCCGTCGGAGTACTCGTTCGGCTGGAACGCCCAGGACGTCGGACCGCATCGCGATGTGGTCGGCGAGCTGGCGCAGGCAGTGCGAGCGATGCCCTCCGCGCGGCGCCTTCGCTTCGGTCTGTACCACTCGCTGTACGAGTGGTTCAATCCGATGTACGAGGCGGATCGACGGGCGAACTTCACGCGAGCGGATTTTGTGCGCTCGAAGGTGGGGCCGGAGATGCGCGAGCTGGTGCAGCGATACCGTCCGGAGGTGCTGTGGTCGGATGGCGAATGGGAGGCGCCGGACACGTACTGGAATGCGACGGAGTTTTTGGCCTGGCTGTATACGGATAGTGAGGTGGCGGAGACGGTGGTGACGAACGACCGGTGGGGTCAGGGGACGTTGTGCAAGCACGGGGATTTCTACACGTGTACGGATCGGTATAATCCGGGTAAGGATACTACGGGATTGGAATTTCTGAGTGGGTGACGTCTGCCGTTTTTTCGAAATGTGTCTTCTATCTGATTTTTCTTTTTGACACTTAAGTGGTTAAATTCCAATAAGGAAGCCTGGGTTAAATTGATTGCTCCCTCATTGATGGTCTAATAGTATACACTGATACTGATCCTATCTCCTATCTCAACCATTCTGATTCAAATTTGGCTACTGAATACGAATTATTTTTTCCAAGTACAAGTAACGGGTTTGTTTTTAAAATATTTATATTTTTGGTATCAAGACTCAAATTTGTTTTATAAGTATGATAGGAGAACTCCACCAACTTCCAACTCTCCCGTCCAGGCACCCTGCAGCCGCACAAATGGGAGAACGCCATGACGCTCGACCGCTACAGCTGGGGCCATCGGGCCAACGCCCAACTCGCCGACTATCTAACCCCCCAGGAACTGATCGACCAGCTGGTCGAGACGGTCAGCTGTGGCGGCAATCTGCTGGTGAACGTCGGCCCCACCAAGTACGGCACCATTGAGCCGCTGATGGAGGAACGTTTGCGCACGATGGGCGGCTGGTTGCGCACCAACGGCGCCGCCATCTACGGCAGCCAACCGTGGCGGGTGCAGAACGACACGCGAGCGGAGCGAGTGTGGTACACGCAGCGGCCGGGCGGCGCCGAGGTGTACGCAATGGCGCTGCGCTATCCGTATGCGACGGGCGGCGTGTTGGAGCTGGGCTCAGTGCTGGCGATCGCCGAGCAGATCACCGAGATGACGATTTTGGGCCATGGCGTGGCGTTGAAGTTTGCGCGCGAGAATGATTGCGTTGCGGTGCGTTTTCCGCCCAAGGAGCAGCTCGATCGGTTGGGATTGGCGTACGCTTGGACGTTGGTGATCAAAGTGAAGGCGGCGAAGTGAATTGGGAATGTTGCGTGTGTGAAACGAGAACAGCTGAATGATGATTTGACTTTGCAAGAATAAACTATGAGTGAATTTGATTGAAATCTAGACTAGTGGACGTGGTCCACAGACAGCTGGTTTCGTTTCACACACCTTTAAAGCTCGGTCCTGCGCATTTGTGTTTCAACGGAGTGTGGATTGCTTATTCAGTTTATATATAAAATATTGTTCACAAACAATCAATGGTGTGAATAACAGTACCTCGTTGACGTCCGCCACTCGCTCTACTTCTTCAGAATCTGAATGACATCCTCGTCCTGCATGATGTGACTGATGCCGACGCGCTGCGGCGAGTACTTGGTCGAGGTGCCCCACACCAGCGCGTACTTGAACTGCGCCGCCAGCGTCCGATGGATCGAGTGGCACACGTGCTCCACCGTCACGCCACGTCGCAGAATCAGGCCGTCATCGAAGTCTGGCGGCGCGCCCGGCTTCTTCGTGTACACGCGGATCAGGCACAGCTCCTCCCACAGCGACTCCAGCAGATAGTCGAGGTTCAGCTGCATGTTGCAGCTAACGACGACGCTGTTCGGCTCACGCGCCAACCGATTCACCTCCTCGATGCTGATCTGATCGATCTTGTTGTACACGTACACGCACGGCAGATGCACCCGGTTCGCCGTGACCACATCGATGAAATCATCGACCGAGCAGTCCTCGCGCATCAGCACCTCGGCGTTGAAGATCTTGAACGACTGCAGCACCGTCTGCACCATTTTCTCGTTGCACTTGGTGATGGCGCACGTCGAATTGTAGCTGAGGCCGCCGCCCTTCTTCAGCTTGAAGTAGATGTTCGGCTTCGGTTTGTTCAGCCGGATGCCCACCGACTCCAACTCGCGCTCGAGCAGCTCCCGGTGCACCGTCGGCTTGGTGGCGTCCAGCATCATGACGACCAGATCGGCGGTGCGCGCCACCGCGATGACCTGGCGACCGCGACCCTTGCCCTGGGCGGCGCCCTCGATGATGCCGGGCAGATCGAGCAGCTGGATGTTGGCGCCCTTGTACTCGATGACGCCCGGGATGCAGGTGAGCGTGGTGAACTCGTAGTTGGCGGCCTCCGATTCGGTTTTGGTGAGCGTCGACAGGAGCGTCGACTTGCCGACGGAGGGGAAGCCGATGAGGGCGACGCGCGCGTCGCCCGACTTGAGGACGTCGAAGCCCTCGCCCTTCTCGCCCTTCTTGGTCGGTTCGAGCAGCTGCGAGCGGTATTTGGCGAGCTTGGCCTTCAGCAGACCGAGATGGTACTCGGTGGCCTTGTTCTTTTGCGTTTTGGCGATCTCCTTCTCGATGTCCGAGATCTTCTCGAGGATGCCCATGGTGGCGATTCGGGTGGTGTGTCTCTGGGTGGCTGCTTATGTAGATCCTGTGGGATTTGGACGAACGTACAGTTTTAGTGTTTTGGTGTCGGTGTTTTCGGCGATTGTAGTGAAATATTAACCAACAAATGCACGGCACTGGCGATGGGCCTATCGCTGCTCTGTTTGTGGATGTGGAGTGGAGAAGTGATGAAGAGCGGCGACGAACCGATTGGTAAAGTCGAGGGGATGATCAATCAAGCAATAATGTCCAGAAATCACCGGATATCTTCGGAAATCATTGATATTTTTTGCTTGATATCACTGAAAATCATCGAGAATAAACAAATTCTTCTCGGACATCTTTAAAAATGTTTGAGAATTACCGGAATTCGTTGGAAAACAATAATTTTGAAATATGAAATCAACAAGCAATTCAAAATAAAGTGATCCGCCCCTCGGTGAAGGGTTTCATGGAAACAGAGAAGACGCTTATGACAGCTCGCTCACTTTATTCCGGCGCGCTCTCTGTTTTCGTTCCACATTTGTTGTAACTGGAATGCGGCTACTTGAGGCGTGCGGTAGTAGATTCAAGTATCGTAACGGCATTTGAATCGTACTCATTCATGATCTATGATCTCATTCGGTACTCGCGGTACTCAGCGATCGGCGATCTTCGAGTGCAGCGAACTATTTAAAGTACACGCCCGTCAACAATAACATTACATATGCGTGCGTGCAGCAGATTAAGAGCCCGCATAGTCCTTATTATATACCGTATATACCACCTTATATACCTCATCTTATAACTACACCGATCCCTAGTCCTTGTAAGCAATTCGGTGAATATGATAAATCGACTCTTCTTGGTGGTTTGCATTGCGTGGACGTGGCGTTCAACGTTTGCCAACAGAGATAACAGTAAGTGTGTCGATATATTCAATATTTGTTTAACCCAAGCACTATAACATTTCACGCAATTTGTCGTTACACGCAGGCAACTGGAATGGCGTCTGGTTCCCAGTCCCACCAGGCCAAAAAGCAGTCTATCATGATCTACAATCGAATGCAACAGTAAGTGCAGTAGGCGAATGCTGCTAACATTATCAAATTCATATCATGCTGATTTTTCTCACGCACAGAACATGGACACAACTCCAGACTGCGACGATGCTGAGGTAAGAAGTGCTAGAATGACACTGAAAAAAATATTTATTATAGTCATTTGCAAAGAATTGCTTAAAATGCATACACAAACGACTCAAAAGAAAATTCAAACATCTAATTCCAGCACCATCTCGAACGCGACTTCGACCCCGCCAATCGATGGGATCACCTGCGCTCCAAATGCCTGCTGTCCAATCGAACTGAATACCAGTCCAACTACTCAGTCCATCCCATTCATCAGACGGAACTCATTCCGACCGCCTATCGGCCGCTGCATCGCTGCATGAACGAGTCCATTGAATACGCGTCTGCGATTCCCACATTGTACGTTTACGAATGTGCGATCAAATGACCCATCTTCGATCGCTAATAATTAATCCAATCTTTCGGTCCAATGCGCAGCGGCAACCATCGACCGATCTGGCCGCGCTACGGCGAGTACACGTACGTGCCGGTGCAGCGCTGGCTGCACTCCATCGAGCACGGCGCCATCGTCATGCTGTACCATCCGTGCGCCACCGGCACCCAAGTGCAGCAGCTGCGCCAACTCGTCAAGGGGTGCCTGTACAGGCACGTCATCACCGCCTCCGAATTGCCGACCGCCGAGCGGCCTCTGGTGCTGGTCGCCTGGGGCCAGCGTCTGGAAATGTCCGCCGTCGATGCGTCGCTGGTGCGCGACTTCATTCGGAAGGCAGCCAAACGCGGTCTGGAGCAGTATTCGAAAAACGGTGGCTACAAGCATTTGCAGATCGCGGAAGCGGAAGTAGTGTCGACTGTGGAAGACGATGTGCTGTGTCCCGCGAAATAAATGGGGGAGCGTGTGGAAAAATGTGAAGTGCGTGCACGTTTTCAAATGTTTCGTTTGGCAGTGTTATCACGACGAGCGTGATGATCTTCAATTGACCCTGATACTTTGGTGCAGTCGCAACGTGTGCAGCTGGGGAAAAAGAGATGGACTTTGCCCAAAAAAAAAGATGAAAAATGTGCTCCACGCGGACTCAGATCGATTGTTGTTTATTGAGCTGAACAAAACACGATCGCGAAACAATATGGAAAACCATCGCATGTGCGCTGCTGATCAGAGCAATGGAGCAGATATTAAACTTAATTTAATATGACTTACTCTCACACAAAAATAAACATAATAATTCGGATTGAGGGGTTGGCGGCTGAGGCGAGTTCTTTTGGAATTACAAATTTAATCACGGACACAATTAGTTTTTTTTTCTCTCGCCGCTCGCGTATGCCGGGCGGCACGCCGTTCCTCCGGGAGCACGCGCGGGCGCGCGCAATGAACGAAGCAAAAAAACGGTTCACCACGCACGCGCACACGGCCCAGACGAGAAACGCACGCACGCCCTCCAGCACACGCTAAACATACACACACACCTCCACTCCACTCAACACACACCCCAAAAACAGAGAGCGCAATGCACGATAGTTGCGTTGCTCCTCCGCCTCCGCGTCGCCGCCTCCACCAGCCGCTGGATCCTCGCTAGACGACGATGCTGCTGCCGCTGCTTCCGATTGCTGCTGCCGGCTTACAGGTCCTCGTCCTCCTCGGGCAGCGCCGTCTGCTGGGCCTCCTGCAGATCCTTCTCGATCTGGATCTGCCACTCCTTGTCCATCTTCACCTCTGGCGGCAGCAGCGCCGGCATCGCGACGAACTCCAGGTTCGGGTCGCCGACCAGCTTGCGCGCCAGCCACAGGAAGGGCTTCTCGAAGTTGTAGTTGGACTTGGCGGAGATGTCGTAGTACTGCGGCGGAAATGAGAATGCGGAAATGTGCAACGTGTTAATTTGGTTTCCGTCAACATCTGGATATCGCGCCATTTGCGCGCCATTTCACACCCGGTCTAGAGCTCATCTCATCGCACTCACCTGCAGGTTCTTCTTGCGATGGAACACGATCAGCTTCGCCTTGACCTTGCGGTCCTTGATGTCCACCTTGTTGCCGCACAGCACGATCGGGATGTTCTCGCACACGCGCACCAGATCGCGATGCCAGTTGGGCACGTTCTTGTAGGTGACGCGCGACGTCACGTCGAACATGACGATGGCGCACTGGCCCTGGATGTAGTAGCCGTCGCGCAGACCGCCGAACTTCTCCTGGCCAGCGGTGTCCCAGACGTTGAAGCGGATGGCGCCGCGATTCGTGTGGAAGACGAGCGGATGCACCTCGACGCCCAGCGTGGCGACGTACTTCTTCTCGAACTCGCCGGTCATGTGTCGCTTGACGAACGTCGTCTTGCCGGTGCCGCCGTCGCCGACCAGCACGCACTTGAACGTGGGGATGTCTTGTTCGGCCATTGTCGCGTCGAGTTGTGTTGTTGTTGGTGTGTTTGTGGGGAGGTTAGCGTCCGTCTGTCGGGGGGAAATGGAAAACGCGCGCGAGCGCAAAAAGAACACACAAGTCCTTGCGTTAGAGTTTGGGGGGCTACGGAAATATCGATATCGAATGGATTGTTTTGGCGGACGGAATGTTGGCGCTGAATGTTGTTTGGCACCGTCGAGTTATTTTTACGTCAACGGCAGCGACGACAACGACGACGGTGATGACGACAGGCGAAAAGAAACATGTCGCCGCCGTGCGCGCGAGTGTCCCCAAACGAATGTGGCTCTACACAAACAACGTGTTCAACACGACGTTCGCAGCGGCCACGCAACGAGGTGGCGAACAGATATAGGACTGGCTTGGGCGGCCAACACTTACCCGCTCGGATGGGGATATGAGGCGGTGCGGGCAACAGGAGAGGTTATGTTGCACAGCCAACGGCAAAGTCGATTCGTTCAACAATGGCGTTTCACACAGCAGCAGCCGACGACGATTTGCGTGTGTTTTCCGCGCGAGTGTGTGTGTGCAAATGTGCTTTGCTTTGGGCCCGCAGTGGCGATGATGCACGATGTTCGTGTTCGTGCGACGGCTGTGTGTGTATGAATGGCGCGATTTGAGTGAGTGTGTGTGTGTGCGCGTGTTGTGTGAGGCGCGGAATTGCGCCTGTATTCGAGGGGTTGACCATATGGCGCAATCGATGTATTCAAAGGATGGAAATATCCACAGTAACACACAACAACAACAAGCACCTAACAAGTATGCAGCAATCAATACGGAATGAAATGTATGAATCCAAAAGGAACACAAGTACATAGAAAACGCAATCCAATTCATACAACCATAAAAATTACCAAATATAAATAACTAAATATTCGCAATTGAAATGAATCTGCAACATATGCCAGCGCTGATCAACCCCTCGCCTTCAGTGCAATGCGCAAACCACCTTTTGCGCGTGCGAGCGAGCGAGAGGCGAGAGCCGTGTGGAACGTGAGTGGCGTGCGCGCCAAGTTCTGTCAGGCAGCTGAACGAAGGATGACAGTTTGGCGATTCGGCGGGTCCGCTAGAAATGCAATAATTTCTATGAAATTCATGACGAAATGCATTTACAATTCAATTTTTACATTCTTTCGTCTGAATTGTATCGATCCTCCAACAACCGACGTTTCGTTGAACGATTCGCGTGCGATGGCCGGCATAGTGAACGCGAGCCCGCTCTGCAAACGTCAATGCTCGCATCTCTCTTTGCTCAAAGTGAGAGCACGCACTGTTGCCAATATTTTGTCCCAGTTTGCTACTGCTACTGCTCGCTTCGCTGGAGCTTCACCGAGCTTCACGTTCTACGCGCACAGATTCTCGTCCGTGTCCGACGCCACCCTCCAGCCGCCTCATATCGCCAAGAACGGCCGCGCCAGCGTCCCACTGTCGGCCCACACACAGCCCACACACACACACGCACCGCCTGCCGTAGGCGCCGTGTAGCTCACGCGCGCAGTTCGACGCGAAAAACTGCAGTAGAAAACGCGTAACCAGCAGCAGTAGCAGCAGCAGCAGCAGCGGAAGAAGAAGCTCAAAGTCAGAGCCAGAGAGCAGAGCCACTATTGCTGGGCGAACAAATCGATTTTTGTCGTCGACGTGCGTCGTCGTGCGTTCTCGGTTCGTTCGGTGCGCGCTTATCCCGTTTTTCGCACGGATTAACAAATCGATCCGGTTGCTGCTAAAGTGTGTGAGCCTATTCTGGAGCGCCCCCCCCGCATCGTACACTCGGATTACAGTACAGCGAGCAGTTGTGGGTGTGCGTGAGTGTGTGCGTGTGCGCCAAGTTCCAAGTAGAGCTGTTGACGTGCGAAAAGTGTGCGTGTGCGTATATGTGTGTGTGGGTGTGCATAGAGGGTATACACACATACACACAAAGCTAGCAAGAACTTTGGAGCCGTATATAGAGACGAAGCAGCAGCCTGTCTGGCATTGATTCAATCACATACACTCACACACACACACACACACACACATACCCACACAGCCCGCAGCGCGCGTGTGTGTGCGTCGGCCAGCAGTGTGCAAGTGTGCGTGGCGCGAGTGAGTAAGTCCGTCGTGTGTTTGTCCGTGTCCGTAGTTCTGCGCGTGCTGCCCCGTTTTCATGAGGGATTGTGCCCGAAAAAAGTGCCGATAAAACACCCACCCACCACAGCACATCAGCACAGTTGTGATTCATCGCATCCGCAGCAGTCCCCGGCGACAACACGCGACGACCACCGCAGCGCGCAATCGTTTGTGTTTGGGTGTAATAGTTCGCGCATTACCAAACAACAATCAACATGACTAAGGACAGATTAGCAGCGCTGGTTGCGGTAAGTGTTTTTATTGACTTTCGATTCAAGCGGCTGCGATCGCGGCTGTGTGTGTGTGTGTGGGAACGAATCCTTGTGCACGGCGGGCAAAAAGTCGAAAGGGCGTAACACTTGTTCCACATAAAAATCGCTTCATTCTTCTCTGTTCCACGCAAGCGCTCTTACGCACACACGCGCCAGTGCTTCGTTCGAGTGTGTGTGTGTATTCTATTCATTAGAATAGAACACTAGAGTGCGTGCGCATGTATGTATGACACACACATCGTAAATGGGTGGCCATGTACGCCAGTGCACTACCGTGTGTGATTTAATGAAAAATGTCTGTGTGAGTTTGTGTTAATGGGCGATGAGGAGCGGAGTGCGAGTAGGTGTTATCGCTACTTGTGCGCATAATGTAAAATACAGAACAGACGCGCGGGCAGGAAACTAGAGGACTCCGCCGCAACGCTACTATCCGTTAGGTGGCGCGAACGTCTCGTCCTCGGCGGCATGTCCTCCTCATGGGTGGGCATGCGGGTCTGTGTGTGTGTGTGAACGCAAAACAGACGGGGGTCTACATACATATACATTGCGATTGTGTGTCAAACACGCATAGGTCATACATGGCGTGTGTACGGAATTGGCACAACGGTCGGTCACGCGGTTTGCTCATTTCGTGAGGCCCAAACTCAGCCAGCCATTTCGACTGTGCGTGATCAGGGAAGAGATTGCCTAAATGCTGGCGCAGTGCGTACGCATGATATTGTGTCGATTTTCGATGGGTGCGCTCGAGTGAAGGACAAACACACGACAAACACGAATCACACGGATGTAAAAAGACGCCGACGCATTATTGTATGATAGGTTCGTCAAGACTACACTTGCGACGTTTTTTCCCTCGTGTGGTTTCGTTTGCTGCAATATATATTTTTTTCAATGCGATAAATGCCGATAGAGAGCCGTCTAATCAGCGAACGATTGTAGCATTCATTATTATTGAAGCAACACACATTCATGTAGATGATTCGCCATTCACACTCGAACACTGGTCGCGTATATCGATATCAAATGACGCCAGCCCACAATTCGTCACAACATTCACATACGCACACACACACGCGCGCACACTGTCTGTTTGCCGTGTGGTACAATCAATATCGGAATCTATTTCTTATGTTCGTCCTTGGACCTTAGTCACACACAATTCGCACACGATTTGGGGTTGGAGACACTACTGCGCGTGCTGCGAGCGAGCCTTGGTCGGATACTAGCATGCTTGCGCTTGCGCTATAAATCGCTCTTGACATTTGTGCACCCCGTACACCGAACGTGTAGAGTTGCGACTTGCGACACCCTTGACTTCACTAATCTGTGCAATATAGGGACGTTCGAGCGAGCGCACAGCAGTGGTACTTGTAAAATCAATTTTAATTTTGCGACAAATCACACACAGAAACGCCGACACACACACAGACACACACTACCAGTCACCCACACTTAAAAATACACCCACAAGTCGTCTGGTGGTGGCCAGCAAACTCATCAAGCCCAAGCGACGAGCGTCACGACACGAGCGCACGGAAACGCTTGGGGGACAGCGATATCCGGCCCAGCCATCGCGTCACAGTAACGTCTGTCGCACAAAAGCGCAGGGTTTTATGGCGAAATGCTACCATGGTCAAATTGCTATTAAAAACGAAAATCCTAGAGCGCACATATCAAATACCCACGTTTAAATGGCCCTATAAAACCCCGTATCAAATGCTTTGCTTTTGTTCCCATATTGTCCAGATGACTCAAACACGTATACACACATTCAACAGCAGTTCAGTGTGTTGGAGACTCATGGAATGGATTTTTGTGTTTGAGCAGCGTGCACTCGCGACTTGCTCGCGGTATTGCGGAATGAACAAGCGCTTTGTTTAGTGAAGTGTACATTGGCAGAACTGATGTAACTTGTAACTAACGCATATATGCGTATACGAGGTGCAAGTTAGTTATGTAGTAATTACGTGTTGTTACTTATGTTAATACGTAATGAGGCGTTGTTTCAACGAGAGCCAGATGCCGGAGACATTGATATTGTTCAGCTGAAATTGAATAGAGCACAAGCAATGCATTTTATCTGTATAGAAGTATGTCGAGTGTTGAGTATTGATTTGCCATGAATAGGAACCGCTCGATGATTCTGTATAAAAGTGCGTCTCTCTGCAGTGACAAATAACACATTCTCTACACGTTTCACATTCGTGGAATACAGAATAAATTGACAACAACACCCATTCAGGTATTCGGTTTCGGATTGCGAAATATGTATATGACGAAACACATGATGATGAACAAAATAATAGTGGAACAAATATCCAGTACTCATTTGTTTCAACACGTTAGAGTTTTCCCCGGAAAATGCTGTAGACCTGTTATGATTAAAAATAGTCAATAGACTATTTCTAGTTATAATGATTGATTAACTGACCGTTTTCGAAAATCAACAGGCCCAGAGCGACGAAGAGGATGTGGGTCCCGACGAGGTGGCGGTCAATGTGGAGGGGCGCGATGGCTTCATGGACGAGTTCTTCAACGAGGTGGAAGAGATACGAGAGATGATAGACAAAATCCAGACGAACGTCGAGGAGGTGAAGAAAAAGCATAGCGCCATCCTGTCGGCACCGCAGTCCGATGAAAGTATGTGAAGCGTATGCGCTGCTGAGTGCAATGTGTGCGCGATGTGTCTGACGAATCGGTTTGCTCCCTATCACCACACAGAGACAAAGCAGGAGCTGGAGGACCTGATGGCGGACATCAAGAAGACGGCGAATCGCGTGCGCACGAAACTCAAGAGCATCGAGCAGAACATCGAGCAGGAGGAGCAGGCGAACAAATCGAGCGCCGATCTGCGGATACGCAAGACGCAGCACTCGACGCTGTCGCGCAAATTCGTCGAGGTGATGACCGAGTACAATCGGACGCAGACCGACTACCGAGAGCGCTGCAAGGGAAGGATACAGCGTCAGCTGGAGATCAGTAAGTCGCATAGCGAAAAGGATGCGAAATGCTGCGTTTTATTCACCATTGCAAATTTCAATTTTCAGCCGGTCGAACAACCACCAACGATGAGCTGGAGGAGATGTTGGAACAGGGCAATTCGGCCGTATTCACGCAAGGTGTAAGTGTTACTGTTCGACGCAGACTCGTTCTAAAGATCTTGAATGTTTCTAGATATGTTCAACAAGTTTTTTTGAGTCTAACATAGAGAATACATTTTGTTTCTGTATTTTGCCAATCGTTTGTTATTGTACTTCGAAAACGTATTACATACAAAAAAACACAACGAAAAATAACTAGAGTACGGTATTTTGTTGAAAGTACAAAAGAATTCAAAAGTCTGCGCCAGTCTGGCAACAGGATACAATCGAATGTGATTAATCATTGTATCCGTTTCGCTCCCTCACGCGCACATGCAGATCATAATGGAGACGCAGCAAGCGAAGCAAACGCTGGCCGACATCGAGGCCCGACATGCGGATATCATCAAATTGGAGAACTCAATTCGAGAGTTGCATGACATGTTTATGGATATGGCCATGTTGGTGGAAAGTCAGGTAAATTGATTCGGAAGCTTTCTATTGAGGCGACTGCGCAGAACGGTATGTTTAACATTTTGTCCCCGTCGTCCCCGTCGCACAGGGCGAGATGATTGATCGCATTGAATACCATGTCGAACACGCCATGGACTACGTCCAAACGGCGACCCAAGACACAAAAAAGGCACTCAAGTACCAGAGCAAAGCACGCCGAGTAAGTTTCACATTTCATACAGGTTTAGGTTTCGTGTGTGTGTTTGTCAATCTATTCTCATCGCTTCACTATGCTCTATACAGTTTTGTATATTTAACATGCTTACCTGCTTCTATCATTACCGAAATGCTGTGTTGATTGTTACTCTCTATTAATAGCACGTTCTGTAGAAATACGTATAGTATTGAATCTCTCCTTACGTCCCTTCCTACTACCTATATTAGTATGTTATGTATTCTACTGAATCTTCTTCTGTATCTTTCCAAATTGTCGCATGTTAGCGTTGGACATTTTGATCGTACTTTTGTTTGTATTTATTAATTTTTCGTTTATTTTCCGTTTCAGAAAAAAATTCTCATTGCTATTTGCCTGTTTGTCACGTTGATTGTTATCATTTTGTGCATATGGCTCTGAGGTATGTTTTGCATGCACATGAGATGCAGCAGAAGAATGGCTTGAATGTGTATTTCATCTTATTGTGTTACACATTTCAAACTGTTTTAAAATAAACTATACTCGATCTTGACAACAACGTTGATATGGAATACCAGACATTTTATTACTATTATAGGAAGAGAGATTGCAACGACAATTGCAACCGAAATCTGCATATTATGACACCCATGTTTCGTTTGTTTTGTTTTAGCAAATGTTTTGGTGAGGCAACATATCGATAAAGACCATATTATATACAGTTCATTTGATAAGGGTGCCCCGCACAGTGACGAAAGGTATTTTTTGTACATATTTATTTCATTTATTTTTTAACACATATTTATGTTTGTACACACACCTTAATGTTTTTATTTTATTTTTTTGTAGTAAAAGTAACAATGAACATGAAGTAGCGATTATATATTTTCCCTTTTTTATTTCAGAAATTAATTTGCATTATTATTTGTTCGGTTATACTGGTTATACTTCTCATCACTGGCATTACGTTGGCAATTGTCCCTAAAACTTAGTTCCTGGCTGTTTACAATATGATAGCGAATATCAACTCTTCCTAGCACTAGCAGAAATGATGATTACAAAAATGACCATTATAAACCACAAATCACAATTTTATACATCAGACAGACATACATAAGTATTACCGTTATGTTTCATGGACCTCCGAAATTTTATTAGTAAGAACCGCAAACCGCATGTATTGTTTTGTTTCGTTATAGCTTATTTTTTTATAAGTTAAGGTCATACAAACTGTTCATTTGATAAGGAAGAATTGTCCACATTGTCCAAGGTTTTTGTACATATTTTTTCATAATTTCCAAGACCACACATATTCATGTTTTTGTGCACACATCAATGTTTCATTCATTTCATCCTGCAAAAGAAACAAATTTTCAAGTGTTCATTCCAAACAATTGGCATTATATTTTACTTTCTATTTTTTTCAGAAACTAATTTGCATAATAATTTTTTCGGTCATTCTGGTTATACTTATCATCACTGGCATTACATTGGCCATTGTGTTATAATTTAGTTCCTGTGCGTTCACACTATAAATACGTTCATCGACCGATACCAACGACTAGCAGAAATGATGATTACGAACACGATTACTACAACTACCAGAATTCACAAAACTATACACCAGATAGACAGGCAGAAGTATTACCGCTTTCTTTTCTTTCGTATGTATTATCAACTAGTATATTTATGTTATAAAAATAAATACCGATATTTACAGACGATGTCATTATATTTTGTTTTATATTTATTTCATATTTGGTTTGCGTATCTATACAGAAGTTACTGGATGTTCGCGCTGTCTCGAGGAGCAGCGCTCACGTAGTTATAAATAGACACCGTCTTAATTATTATTCGTTATGTAAAGGTCATCAGCAGAGTGACATCATGCGATCTATTGCATAATTGATTCGTTCCGCGAAACGACTGTGACCCAAGTGTGGAGTGCAATTTTTATTGGTTTGGCTATTTTGATTTGGTAAGAAAGGTGTATCGGTGAGCTAGGTATTTTGCTTAGATCCAGTCTGCGTCGTAGACAAAGTGTACAAACACAATCGATTCACTATCTATCTGTATTTGGTCATCTGCGTGTTCTGTGTGTACTTGCTGTACTTTCTACCAAACTGAACGATGAACATCCTACACAGCTCTATTTCCGCAGTGATACTTTATCGATGTACTATCAATATGCCATAATTGAGTGCTATATATTTGTATAAAAATAACCATAACCATCCATTATTACTCCTGTTTTAATATAGAAAAAAATATGCATTGTTACATGCCTCACGATTCTTGTCATTGTCGTGACGTGCTCGCTTCTCGGTTATTTCGGCTTATCACCAACATCGAGCGAGTAAATTACCCCCATCCAACCACGACGAAGCAGGACCTGGGCCATCGTCTGGGGACATGCAAGACGAATTCGAAATTCAGTCGGCAACCGTTTCTCAATTATTTACCACCAGCATCTCGCATTAAGTTTTGAGCATTTTTTGTTATGTTGACCTGTCGCCTAGTATGAACGGAACACAATGATACCGCATAAATCACACATGGACAGACTATTCCCCAATTGCACAATGCATTGTATAAGAGCGGTAATGACGTAGAACGTAATTATTATATGCTAAAACTCATAGTTATTGCGTTCCATTTTGATTCACAGTAGAGTTTGGTTATTGCATTTTACCAATATTCTACAAACATTTCTAGTCAACATAAGATCAAAATATATTCGAAAAAATACTATACATAATTAACCATAATCCAATTGAATGTAAAGCAAAACAGAAAACAACCCCCCTACAGAACCGTATAAGAAATTCCCCTAATCCTAATGCCGTACTGTGTAATTGTGTTTTACCCATCTGCAGAAGAAGATCATGATCTTGTTGTGTCTAACTGTACTGGGTTTGCTGGGTTGCGCATACCTCAGTCAGTATATACCAGGTTTGTAAAACCACCAACATGCGTTCGCGCAAGCGTCATCAGCGTCTGCGTCGTTTGTCGCCGGAACCCGCGATTCAGTCAAAACGCGTTACCGGCGATGTGTGGAAGGGACGAGAGACATCGCGAATGTTTAACACACAGCCCAGCCCACCCCTCACATCCACACCACGAACCGTGCGACTACGTCAATATCACACGCGCAACAATCTGCCGACGGACATGAAACTATTACACATCAAAATCACAAACAACACGAACCGATGCCCTGCATCCTGCATTATGGAACGAAACACATAATTAACATGAACAAACACCAATTGCAAAATGCACCACCTACACCCTTACACACACACACACACACCCACACACTCGAACAAATGTAAGCACACACATTGAAATCACCAACAGATTGCTTCATACCTTATCAATCGTATTACCATCACCATCACCATACTCACAAAACAAAAATCAAACGACGTGTCTCTATCTGGAAAATAAGATCAATGCAAGACAACTGTGTTGCATCGTGCAATGTGTGTCAATTCTCTGAAACAAAACGTGTAAATGTAATCCCAATGTGTTGGTGTCCCCACAGCCAGCCTAAAGAAACACATAATATAATATTTACGCATAACATTTCGCCTCTAATTGTACATTTCCGTTGCCAGCAACGGCTAGCGCGGGAGACATAATGCAATCGCACAATATTCTGATTTACCCCTTCGAGTATTTATTATATACATACACACCCACACACATTACCACTTGGCATGCAATGGTCTATTGAAACTGTACACGAAATATCGCGATCTTTGGAGACACGTGACAAAAAAGGAGCATCAATATACTACCGTCGAATAAAACGAAATCCCCGACGAAAGAGAAAATTCGACAAACAATCAATTCATTGTTATGATGTTAACGACATACTGCACGCTTAGTGCCAGTCCTAACAGCGGCAATATAAAAGAAGAATTAAATCCAATTAAATAATATAAACGCAAACACGACGACACAGATACGAAAACAAATCAAGACGAAACACAGATTTAGATTTGAAATACAACGCGCATCATTTGAACAGGCAAGCAAGCGGTTCAGACCATTCGCATGAAAATTGTGATTTGTTGATCGGTGCTTTTAGTCCCTCATATGTTCTGAAACACACATTCGAAACTATTTTGTTTTTTGATTCTATTTGAATTTATGTGCAAGTCCCGAATGTTAGGACATTATTGTTGCAAAAACTGTTCAATATATTTGTTAGTTATTGTTTGAATATGAACAACACGACCACGACACATTGCACACCCTACACATAAACATGCACCATTACCGACACCAAACATACTTTAACATACCATTATAGTGAATAACATAAATCAATAAACATTATATAGCCTTTAGATATTAAAAAGAACATTGTTATCCAGGTGGTAATATATTACTTCAGATTCAACACAAAGCTATAAAAATATATATCACAAACATTATGCAGATTGTCCGATCTAATTTTCAACACGCAATGGTTTCATTACGTGTAATGTTATCCCAATCCTAGTTGAATTATTTTTTCTAACGATTTATTCGAATGGATTATTTTAGTTGTCATCTACAGGTGGTTCAAAACGCTCACACAATGCAATGCAAAAACATCATATCAAAAGTGTAGCTTTAGATATGAGTGTGATAACCGCGTTTTATTGTCACTGTTAATCTTGTTATCTACTATCTACACTCTCTGTTCATGTGACTAACGCATTTATTTCGGTTCTATTGGTAGTGCGGAATAACATTTCGAATTGAGTCCAATCCGCAATGATCAGCGTATGAAATAATATTTACCCACCGGTCAAACAATATAACAATTTGTAACCACAACTTTCCGATACCGAATCGCTACGATCAAGGATTTTCTATGTATTGTATATTCCCTCAAATCATCGAAGTTGGATAGGCATTCAAATAGACAGACCCAAATGAATACGAACACCTGGCATAATAGCAACGAATGCATAATTTCGAGTCGTATTTGAACACGTTTTGATTGAAATAGAGATTATTTAATGAGCCCTATCCTTGAATCTGAACTTTCTCATTCCTAGTTCTTCTCTCTGTGTTGTTTCTTCGCCTATCCAATTTCAATGATGTTGGACAAGTTTTCTCGTTATAAAACAAACAATCTAGATGTTTAAACCAAATGTGAACAACAAAGCATTTACTCTTATAAGAACCTTATATTATAAATATTTACATAAAATACTATATATAAAAACAATACAATATCACGCTCATATTGCACTCTCTCTCTTTCTCGATATATAAAAATATATGAAATGGAATACGAATCTACATTGCAAATACATCACGAAAACGGACGTTTTAGGCGTATGTGTAGATTTTTCATTATTCATAAAAAATACGAATTGTCCACTCGAAAAAACATCAACTCACATACCAACACACGCACACACACACACACATTCTGCCACAAACCACAACCCCCTCCAGCTACAGCAAAACGAGCTTCATCATTTCGGAATTAACGTAACTCATTGGCGTCCGCATAGTTTTGGCATTTTGAACATGTAATCTCGGTGACGTTATGATATATTATTCATTTGTATTGTATATGTATATGTAATACCGACAGCCACTTCACAATACAATACCCACAATTATTTCGCCGCAGAACAGTTTCGGTTTGTGTGTTGTTAGGCGGAGGAACGTCTGCACACCGCTCACCGCGCAACGGCCGCTGTCGAGAGAGAGACCGATGTTCGATGATGACGATGACGATGTTGATGTTGCGCGCGCCATGCCAATTATCCGAAAACTGAAAAATGGTAGCTTAAATTATATACTACACTATATAAGATGCATATACAAAACTGGCCTATTCTATTCTCCACTATCATGTTATAGTCACTAGAATATATAGTGTAAACGAAATATCTGCAAAAAAATACCAAAACCAACAAGCGTGTCTAGTGTCTAATTTTTACTTGGAACGGTATACGTTCAAAAATCCAATACGCCCAGATTCACACCAGCGACCTTCGAGCATTTCTTGCCAGATGGCGCTGTTGCCAAACTTGTGCGGTGTAACAAAAAATATTGCAAATTTTGACAAAATAATATTGGCCGAAACGCCTCTGTTTCGTGGTTCACATTTTATTGATGTATATTTTTATCTTATGACATGGGTCAGATATAATGTAATACATTTATAGATGCGTAGGTGGTGATGTGATGAAATGGTGATTGTATAAATAGAAACTTATTCGGTTTTTGTACACAAATCTATCAAATCTATGTCGACCATTTTTAGGTTTGAACGTGCAGCATTTTATCCTTATCGAAACAATTTATCAGTTTGACATGTTTAAAAAAAACACATAACAACATCACATACACATATTTGCATCCCAGTGAGACCGTCAGAGGCTTTGGACTGGTTCTCAGAGACCGGAACAGCAAATCGCCCGTATGCGGTGTTGCATGTTTCGTAGTCAAACATGAACTTTTATTTTGAGTGTGTGTGTTTGTATGTTTGCGTCGGTGTAGGTGTGTGTGTATGTTGGAGTGCGTGCAGAGTGCAGAGTTAGTGTTGCGTGTGTGTGCTGAATTATATGTGTGTGCGAGTGAGAATGCGCGCGAGTTGGGCGGCCGTTTGGTTGCGAATGCGCGTACGCACTCAGATGTGTCATACTCATTCATTGTAGTTGATGGTCTTCTCGCGGGTCTTGTTCCTAAGATTGAACCTACCGTTCGACTTCGACGCATCAATAGGCGCCGCTGTCGCTGCCGCTGAAGCCGCCGCCGTCGGCTTTGCAGTGCTCGACGTGATGACAGCATTCGCCCTTTTCGCCGGATCATCGTCCTCCGAGTCGCTGAGAGTTAGATCGACCTGCGAACAAACCGAATAGCATAAGTATATGTGGGGTTCCATGAATAGCCATCGCTTGCGAAAACATACCGAAGTCTCAATGTTGTTTGTGGTTGTTGAGGTCGGCTCTGCAAAAAGCTGTGTTCCAGTCAATGATTGTGGCGCCGTTATAACTTCTGTAGAACGAAATCCCAAAATTATGAAGACGTGACCTTTGCCGAACAGAATATCATCCGAAAAATGCACACTCACCCAAATCGTCCGAAATAATTTCCACATTGCTAAACCGCTTGCACGGCGTGTCCAGATTCTGGGCATCATTGCCCATCACGTGAGTGCTCCACGAGCCGTCTTTGTTCAGCTGAATCTCGTTCGTGTCCGACGACAGAATCGACGAGTTCAGCACGTCTTGGAAGTAACTGTGTATGTTGATGGAATCAAAAATACCGGTTAGCAATCGCGATTTTTGGTTGACCGAGATGGCGTTTCTCACCCGTCGATTACGAGTGACTCGTACACGGCCGACTTGTCGCACACCGGACAGTTCCAGGTCGGTTTGCGCTCGTTCATCTGCAGATATAGTGACGCATCGAAGCACTGCAGATGCGAACAGGTGGACGCCCGGCACGGCGTCGTCATGCGCATCTTGCCCAGCGGACAGACCAGCGACACCTTCAGCATGGTGGTGGCGATGTCACAGTCTGCGTCCTCGTTCAGTTTCTCGCGAACTGGGGCACACGGACGGATTAGTACCGATTAGTACCGATTCGAAATTATATGTTTCAGCGATAGCGCAGGTTGATTGTCATATCAATGAATCGATTGCGACTGGACAGAGATACCTTTTTGAAGCTCCTTAGCTCCATAATGATGATACATTTCGGTTAATTTATGATAGTGAGCGAAGATGCGCATTCACATTTATACGAATACACCCGAAGTTCTAATTACAAGGTATACCTTTCATGCAAAAAAAGGACTTGATATCGGCCAAATGCCCTATTTATGTTTCGCCAGATATGGCATTGATTTGTCATTCTATTGTTAACAGAACATATTCTTGATGGCCACAACCGTCTACAAACATATATCTTCTACCTGAACTCCAAATTGAAAATTCAAATACGTACTCAGTCCACGCGTAACGTCAGCGGGCTTGACGCCCTTCGTCTTCAGCCGGTGCAGCAGCTGCGCCGACGACAGCTTCTTCACCAGACTCGCGGTGACCACGTAGGCGCGCGCGTACTCGGTTTGCCACGTCACGTTGATCTGGTTGGCCACCGACGGCGACAGCTTCACGTTGGTGGTGATGTTGACCGGTCGCGGTGGCCGCTTCGGTTCGGCGTTCGGCTTATTGGTTGGTATGGGATTGGGCAGCGCGCAGATTTTGTTGTTCACCTTCACGCTGACTTGCGGCGGAAACTGGTCCTCCTGCTCGCAGCTGGTGTCCAGCAGACAGAACCGCAGCTGCACCTGGATCACGTGCTCCACTTTGTTCTGATTGCGGATGTCGCTGCAGAACAGAAAATGTATTGTCAGATTGCTAGTAAATGCTATTATTTATTCTATTCTAATGCTTAGTATTTGGAATAATACTGTTTTTTTATTGTTTGTTTGCCTTGGCGCACTCACCGATTACTGGCGATATCGGTGGCTTGCTGCGTCGTCAGGTGGAAGTAGTAGGTGCCCTCTTGTGTGCGCTGTTGGCTGGTTGGCAGCAGCGTGGACGGCTTCAGCAACTCGCCCATGTGGTCGAAAAACGCCAGTTTCTTGAGCTTCACATTGGGGTACGTGGGGTAGGTGAGACCTTGTGAGTACGGCAGCTGCTGCTGCTGCTGCATGACCACTCCGCCATTGGTGTGCGCAATCGTGCCGTTGTTGCCGACGCCCAGATGATGTTGCGGGTGTTGCATCTGTTGCTGTTGCTGCTGTTGCTGCTGCTGTTGCTGCTGGTTATGATGGTACATTTTGCCGATTTGCGAGTCACCCTTGGTCTGCAAAGCAATAAACAAACAGTAATAACTAATAACCAATGGTATGTTAGTGTGCATGCACTCAATCTGGAACGACAAGTGGCAAAGAACATCATGACATGACTACTTATTTTTATAAACATATTCTTTACAGATAAATGAGAACGCGTGCTATGTAAAACGAAGAAATCATACAAAAACGCTATGTTTATCATCTCAACCAGAAAATAAATAAGATTTTCTCATTCATGGAATTAGATTTCGTACACATTTCACACTACAGGCGCGTGTGCTCACAGTCCCACACTCACGCGTTCAATTTATACACACATGTTGCGAGCAAGGGGGAATTTGCAGAATCCGCTTACGTTTCCTCTGCACAAACACAAGCGCATACATACGCGCAAACACATCATATATGTACACTTACCATACAATTGTTGTTGTATGCTTGTAGTGGTTGGTAATGGAATCGCACTGCTCGTTCGGCGCTCCGCCCCGCGTCACCGGTATTGTGCTGTATGCTGTTGCGGTGTAGTCGCCGATCGATAAGTAGCGCAGAGTAGCACTGAGGATATGCTGATTATCATCCGTGGCGTTATCCAAACACTGTGTATTGTTGCGACCGCAAACACCAAATTTGCGGCGGGACTTACTCAACCCACATGCACGACGACGACGACGAAGACGAAGCAGACGGCGGGGGTTAGGAACATTCGAAATGCACCCCGAAAACAAAGGAGAAACGAAGCAAAGTTGTTCCTTCGCCGGATGTGTACAATGGCGACTGCATGCGGCGATCGCAGGCGAACAGGCTCCGTTGGCGGGGGCTCGAATTTGGCGCTGCCCGAATTTGATGTGTTGAAGTGGGAAACGCGACAACCGCACACACGGCAGGTAGCGTATATTTTTTGTTGTTTGTGTGATGCCGATGCCGATGCCGCCGCCGCCACCACCGTCGCCGCGCACAATAACGAGGGGCTAGTCATTTAGAATGGAATGGATGTTCTGTTTGAATTGTTGTTATTATAAAAAATATATGCTTGGCATATTTTTGGTAATCATTGGAATTTCTTCGAATTTATTGATTACACAAGTTCGGTAATTATGATTAATTTTGATCTGTTGAATAGCACTGCAGTATCACCGGAAATCGTCCGTCTATCTCGCCTAATCATTTCGGAAAAATAACTAATCAATATACACTCATCATAATCTCGATAACAAGCCCCTCGCTATTACTTCGGAATATCGAATTAAATAAGATGTGTTCGGCCCTCGCTCAACACGAATACGAATACAAAACGATGACAGAAAGAGCCGTTGCGAGTGCGTTCAATTTGGGTGCTCCTCCTTGCATATAAAATGATATTTCGATTATCTAAGACCATTATTTCAATTATAATTCATTCTAATTGTTTTATTCGCTATTATACCGATGCTATCCAACAGCACGAGTGATATTTCATCGAATTTTCATCCAACATTTCAAAAATCCTTCGACCGACGCCACTGTCTCAGTCGAATCGGGCAACACTGACCAACGAATTTCCCTCTTGTTGTCTCCGGCCTTTTCTCATTCTGGTATGCACTCCTCGCACTCATACAAGCACTCGGCACAAGCTCGGTGTCGGTGTCTCTCTGTGTCGGTCGGTGTCGTGTTCGTGTGTGTGTGTTAGTGTTGTATTTGTGTACGGCGCGACGGCACGGCCATTGCAATGATTTGATACCGATAAATACACTCCGTGCTCCGCTCCACACACGAATCGCCGCCGCCGCCGTCGCCGCCTTTCCTTCACGTCCGTGCGTCTGTGAAGAGCGCGCGCGCTCGCCGCCTCAGAATCCGGATCCACCGAGCCCCCTTCGTGGCGGCGCATCAACGGCAGCAGCAGGCAGCAGCGAGTATCATCATAGTGTTGGTGCGCGAGTGCATTTCATTGTGTGCGTTTGTGTGAGAAAGCGGACGACGACGACGAAGGAAACCTTGTGTGCAGCCCAAGTTCTTTCTGTGCGTGTGTGTGTGTATGCGTGTAATATCGATGAAAACCACCAACAACACATACAACAACACCGCCATAAACACACTCGTGCGCATACACAAACAACAAAATACAACTGCGTATACATAAATAGTTGAGTATGAATGGATTATATTATATGCAGTGGACGTCATGCAAAAGTATAGTAAACTACTTGTGATTGATTTCTCGCCTATCGGTGTGTGTTTGTGTGTGTGTGTGTGCGTATCAGTGCGTGCGACAGCGATCGGACATAATTATGCAAAAACCGAGTGTACACACGAGTGCTGTTAGTGATCAATTACACATACTCTGAAAACACACACACACATCGATCACACAGATCATCAGATCAGTGGACACAGTGTGGACCAGACCACCAGACCAGACCAGAGACCAGCAGCAGCAGACATCCGTCAACATCCGCATCATCCGCATCGCACCAGCGAGACAGACGAAATCCGGCGCCGTTGTCACGCGCTCTTGTAATTGGTGCGCGCTCCTCCGGTTCGCTCCGGTTCGGCCACCCGCAGGCACGCGCGTGCGCTCAAATACACACGCCGAACACTCGCATACATGCACACACTCGCGTACGCTCGCACGCGCGCGTATATTACGTCAAAATCTGTGGCGCGCGCTCGCGCTGATCGAACGACGACGGATTTCGCGTGCGTTCGCGGTTCGCGTGTTCGCTTTGTAAGCCGCCGTGGGCGCATGTTTACATCAGCCGTTTAGGCCTCACATTTCGTTTGTTCGTTCCGGCGTCACGCGCGTGATCCCACTTCATTATCGTCGACCAATACGCCTCATCAGCTAAAGGAATGAGCCTATTGCGAATGCACCAAGAAGGTATGTGTATTTGCATTGTATATGTACTTGGTCCAAAAGTGGTGCGTAATTTTTGATCATTCGTTCAACACTCAACGCGCAACCTCAACTATGTGGAGTTTGTTGTTAATCGGATGGTTTTATCGATGTGTGCGCGCCACGCCACAATCACTTGGCAGAGCGATGCAAATAACGAGTGGCAATTAGATGGATATGAATTGATCAATTTACTATTCAATGAATTCAGATATTATTTGTACCGATTTGCGGTCAATCGATCTCCGTGCGGTTCGTGATAGAGCTGTCAAAGGAAGATCGCCTCCACAGCGATGATAGTTACGAGTTACTATAGTTGTGTATGTATGTTTGTACACTACATGCGTGTATGCGTGTGTGTGTGTGTTTGCGCGAGTGCGTGTGCCTGATGAGTGTCGGTGTTAAGCGCTTCAGAGAGATACACAACATACGCATAAAAACTACAAAAGCTGCCGCCATTGCATTGTTGTATTAAACCCAAATCATTCACACACAAGCACACCTGAATCAGAACGTTTCGGCTAATGTCGCTCTCTGGTTAGTTGTGCTTTTGCTCTTCGTCCTCTCGATAGGACCCTCTCGATTGTTTGTCCGTCGTGTGTGTATGCGTGTGGCGGACTGGCGGATGTGTTGGGCCAATTTTTTCGGCTGATTGAGAGAGTCCCACAGTGTCTTTGCTCCTCGCTTGTGTGTATGTGTGTGAGTATGCGAGTGTGTTCGCTTGTACTTTGTGTCGTAATTGCTCTGCGCTGCGGCTGCTCGTCGAGCACACTTCGCTGCCGTGCGTCGTCGATTCGACTGTGTGTATGCTGTGTGTGTGTTTGTATTCATCTAGTTGAATTGTGCATTGTGGGCCTGTGGGCTGCCTCCTCATACGAATCGTTTCTCGCGTCCGTGTTTGTGCGTTCACGCGCGCCTTACATGTTTGGGCACATCGCGTCGAGTGATACACGCAGACTCTATACAGAGAAGTGCTACGTCGTAAGTGATTGACGTGTGTGCGTTCGATTCATCGTGTTTTTCTCGCGCACACGCGCCGATGTTTGTGTGCGCGTTTTTTCGCAGTGTTCATATTTGTGTGTGCCAGCGCCCCCGAAAAAGCAATAAATGTGTGTGCGTGTATGCATAAATAAGAGCTGTGCGGTTGTGTACCGTGTATATGTTTATATTAGTGTGTGTGCGTGTGTGTGTGTGTTTGCATATGTGTACGAGTGTGTGTGTGTGTGGATTGTGGATGCGTGCTAGAGCTAGAGAGTTCAATCAGAATATCTGTTTGGTGCCGCTCTCGCGTCCAGCCATTGCGGCTTGCGGCAAGCGGCAAGAGAACACGGAACACGGGTTGATTCTGCCAGTGCTGCTCAGCACCTGGGACCGACGCGCTTGTCGCGTGCGCGCGTGCAGCATAAGCATAAACATAACATGCTACATGCTACATAATCGGCGCATAGCTCTTGAGCTCGCTCTTGAGTCGTTGCTGCGAATATACAGAGTACTCTCCGTATTTATCGGTATTAGTTCAGTAGTTCTAAGAACATCAATTTCGTTTGATCATTGACAAATTGTCAATGGCACTGGAATCTGGAACACTTTATGCTACTCGATGCGCAGCATAAACGCGTGCGCGCCTGTTGTGGCAGCACTGTCGAGCGTACGCCAGCGACCACCATTTACGCGTTGCCGCAGTGCACACCAAAACCAACCACCGCGCACCGTGACGGGGTGGTATACAACAAAACACACACACACACGTCGATAGACCACTCTGTGCGCTCGGCAGCAGCGCGCAGACACTGAAACATTCTCACGCACAACTCACCCAGCGCACACCAGTAGTATTCTGTGCAGTGTGTGCGGCAGCCGATGGCCTCAGCCAGCAGCGGCATAGCATAAGCGCTTTCGTGTTCCGTGTCCGCGTGTCGGTGTGTTGGTGTGTTTCGTCGTACAAAGAACACTGGTGAAAAAAGTGTGCGCTGGCTTTTCCGCTTTTCGCGGCACAATTGAACTAATCGTGCTAGAAGCAGTGCTCTCGCCCACGCCGCTTTCGCTGCGTACGATTCCAGTGAAGTATGTAAACATGCAAATCCGCGAATAGGCGCTCGAGCAGGGTGTGTTTGCGTGCGAGCACGCGCGCGCGCGCGCTTGTGTGTGCGAGTGTGCGTATGTGCGCAAGTGTTTTAGAAAACGGGCGGCACCGAAAAATCGGCGACTATCCGTGCACAGAGCGCTGCGCTGTTCTATCGAGTGTGTGATATGCAATAGAATATCAATTTAAATACTGTGTGGTGCGTGCGTTTTGTTGCGGTTGCGGCAAATCTGCGGCGACCGCGGCGGCGTCGCCGTCGTTTTGCATGCTTATTGTTATTGTGCGCGTCGAACATGTACATACACAGCCACACACACGCTCGCTTGCGCACATTTGGGGCTGCGTGATTATTGTGTTATGTTTTATCGATCTATCTGCACACGCGCGCGCGCTCCCAGCATGCTATACACTATACACTATACAGTGTGTGAGTGTGTGTGTGTAAGTGTGTATGCGATTGTAATATTTGCGTGCATTGGGCATATATTGCTTCTTGCTTCTACTGTCCACGCGAGCCCATAATCTTACAGTGTCAGTATGAAGAGTGTGTGTTTGTGCTTGTTGTTGTGAACTCTGCATATCCTGTGTCTATTGTACAAAACAATTGAAATCGTAAAGTGTGTCTGTGTGTGTGTGTGATGGTCTCTAAAGCACACACTCTCGCCCGAATGCGAATCTGTGTCGGTTTGTGTCGGTGATGCTCAACGTGAACGGGCCTGCAAAAAGAACAACGAATTGTCAAATTAATCAATTATATTGCCGCTCCTCTCACGCACGCACACATTCAGAGACGACCGTATCTCATTTACGTGCGTGCGTGTGCGCGTGTATTTGTTTGTGTGCACGAGAGTGCGAGTGTGTGCGCATGCTTGTGTGTAAACGCGCGTATGGGCCAGTTTGTACCTGAGCATGGAGCATGTTCATTGAGCATAAAGAAACCAGCGACGACAACCAATATGGCATCATCATATCATAAGCACACACACACACACATGCATAAATTGGCATGCGCGCTTTCGCATTCTCTAACATGGACGAAATCGCCGAGGTCGTAAACACAATCAGAACCCTAGTGTGACGCGTTTAGCACATCATTATGATAAACTAAAGTTGCTTGTCGTTTGCCCTCTCACTTTGATGCTAATCGTTCCGCCTCCGCGTTCCATCTCTTCCTCCGCCACGCGCGCAGTTTTACAATGATTTGTTTGGCCCAAGGGCCGCGGCCCTCTTTGCACGGCCGCCGTTCGTTGATCCCTGCACACCGTCATCGTCAACACCACAATCACCAGCACCAGCACCATCCTCATCAAGTCCAACTGAACGCCAACAACGCCAGCCTCGACCACCGAAGCCTCTGCCCTCTGACTTCAGAACTCGCCGCTGACGCGTTGCACTTTGAGGGCCCGCTTCCGGCGGCCGCCCAGCATTCGCGGCCTGTATGGAGCCAATGAAAAGAGGTGAGGCAAGCAACAGCAGCCACCAACTGAAAAAGGTACGACGACGCGAGCGAATCGCCGCCGAATTACTATTGTCTCTCTGTCTGTATATTTGTTTCGTGTGTTTGCGTGTTTCGAGTTTCTGTTATGGTCTCTCTGTTGTTATTGGTCGCTGTGTGCAATCCATCCGATCTACACCTTATAACTTATACATACACACTTTGCAGGTGGCCAACACCAGCACCAGCAGCAGCAGCAGCAGCAGCAGCAACATTAGTCTACCAACCATTGACAATACACACAAAACGCGGAAACCCACTACGAAGAGTAGTCCACAGAAGCCCCCGACCACGACCGCATCAGCAGCAGCGACAGCGGCAGCAGCGCCAGAAACATCCCCACACACCGCCACCGCTGCCACCAAAGACGTCGTATTGGCGTCGAATTTCGAGTACGACGACAACGAATGGGACGTGGGCGGCATCGGCGATCTGATCATCGACTTGGACAACGACATTGAACAGTCGTCGTCGACGTCCACAACTACGGTCGCCACCAGTACACCGGCGGCGTCGTCGGTAGTGACCACCGCCGCAGCTACCGCAGCCGGCGGCAGCCAATTGACAGCGAAACCGGAGCGCAAGAACTCGACAGCAGCAGCACCAGCAGCAGCATCATCAGCAGCAGCAGCAGCAGCGGCCTCACCGTCGATCCGAACGACGCCGAATGCGATTGGTGTTGCTGGACATGTAGCCACTGCAGCAGCCCAGCACCAGACTGACGCAGCATCATCATCATCATCATCATCTGCATCGCCATCTCCGTCACCATCGTCCTCAACCTCGTCCAACCAAACATCGACCATCCCATCGACCAAACCACCGCCATCATCTCCATCGTCTGCTGCTGGTGCGAAAATCACATCACATTCCTCCCCATCATCATCAACATCATCATCCCAGTCAACCCCATTATCGTCGACTGCATCCAACACCACCGCATCCGCCTCCGCTAGCACCGCGCCAGCGAAGCCAGCATCGATCCCCCTCGCCACGACGCCAACTATGTCGTCGCACACGAGCGGATCCGGTGCCGGTGGCAAAGCAGGCACTAAAGTCTCCATCGATCATCAATCGCTGAAAATGAAGATCAAACGCACCAAACCCGGCACCAAGACGTCCGAGGCCAAACACGAGATCGTCAAGGCCTCCGCCTCAGCCGCCGATCAGCAGAATGGCATCGGCGGCGCCGCCGCGGCAGCCGCCGCCGCCGGTGGAACCGTAGCCGGAGCTGGCGCCGGTGCCACCGCTGGCACTGGCGTTGCCGGCGATGACAGCAGCAGCTCGACGAACAGCTCCAATGGCAAGAACGCGCGCGGTGTGCCTCAATCGGCCGGCAACTCTGGCGCAGGCGTCGGCACGGCTGCCGTCTCCGCCTCGGCAGCTGGCGGTGCATCGGGAACCCCATCGACGTCGGCAACGGGTGCCGGCGCCGCAACCACCGTCGTCCCGGTGGCCATTTCCAATGCGGCCGCTGCGTCAGCGGCTGCGGGGACCGCCAATTCGGCAGTCGCAAACGCTCCGTCCGGCAGCTCCGGCAGCGGCAGCACGCCACAACCGGTCGGCGGTGGTGGTGGCTCCAAGCGCGGCACCAACAGCCATCGGCGCGACAAGACCAAGGACAAGGCAGCGCATTTGCGCGCAGCCGCTTCGGCCGACAAGACGCAGGCAGCGTCGGATTCAGCCGCCTCCGCACCCGGCGCCACCGGCTCGGCGGCCGGCTGCAACTGCTCGCAAGACCTGCACGTGAACGGCGGCGGAGCGCCGCAGCAACCCTGTTTGAATGGGGCGTGTTCGCGATCGCGCGCAGGCGGCGCCAAGGCGGATGCTGCGCAAACGCTGGCACAGCGGCTGAGCGGCAGTGGCGCGTCGGGCGCCGGACAGTCAGCGGCGACAGGTGGTGCCGCCATTCCGACGGGCATTTTTGCCGCCAGTGCGCTGGCGAACGCGGCGGCCGCCGGGCTGAGCGGCAGCTCCAACTCTTCCAGTCAATCGAAAGACGATAAGGTATTATTTTGTGTAGCATTGAGCGCCTGAATGGCATGAGTGACAGATCTGTTAATCGGCCTTCTGAAATCGATAACGCTCACTTTTTTGTATTGTAGCGATAGTCGTCGAATGCAATATCAAATTGTGATTAACTTTGAACATTTATTGCCAACTAAACTTTAATACGTGCAATGCAATTCTAGATGTCAACTATGGCTAACATCTCAGGAATTCAATATTTCATACAACAGCTCGACTTTAGTTTGTTGGTTTTCAATTAAACGTGTCAAAGTTAGAATCATAAATTAGATACGGAATCAACGATACTCGCATTGTTTTATCAATCGACTTACCATCCCATCTTTCCCCTATACTCCACCCACCCAGTCAACCGCACACGGCCACAACAAATCCAACGCCAACCAACCGGGCTCCGCCATCCAGGCGGCGCATCTATCCGAATCCACCTCCAACACCACATCACAGTTGTCAGCCGCCAATTCGACCAAACTCGGTGCAGCGGCGGCGGCGGCCGCAGCGAACGCTGCCGCTGCCGGCGGCGGCTCTTCCAACAACAATGCGGCGTCCGATGCAGCGGCCGGCTCGTCATCGTCCTCCTCCTCGTCGTCATCGTCGTCCTCCAACTCGTCCAACTCCTCCAACTCAGCCACATCCTCGACCAACGCCACATCGTCGTCTGGAGCTTCCACCTCGTCATCGTCATCGTCACTATCGTCCACAACCGCTTCCATAGCGGCTGCTGCCGCAACCGCAGCAGCCGCAGCCGGCAATGCGGGTGGCTCCAACAGCACCGCTCAATTCTCGTCCTCCGCTGGTGCGTCCGGCGGCAACGATCGAGCCAGCAGCGCGACGCCGCCGCCCGCGAAAAAGATCAAACTTGAGCATCAAGGACGCGCCGCTGGCGCTGCCGACACGGCGGACCAGTGCGTGGGCACGTCGGTGGGCACGATCACCGAGCCCGATTGCCTGGGACCGTGCGAACCGGGCACGTCGGTGACGCTGGAGGGCATCGTGTGGCACGAGACGGAGGGCGGCGTGCTGGTGGTGAATGTGACGTGGAGAGGCAAGACTTATGTGGGCACGCTGATGGACTGCACGCGGCACGAGTGGGCGCCACCGAGGTGAGTGTTTCGGGCGAGCTGTGAGGAGATGAATCGGGTCATTGACGTTGTGCATGCTATGAACACTCAATCGAATTTAAACTTGTCAATTTCTAGTGATCGAGTTCGAGTACTCTAAACTTTGATGTTTATCGCTTGTTGAATAAGTCAGATTGAGTTCCGATTGCTCAAATAATTACAAATTCCTAGTACCCAATCTTCGTATTTGCTTCCACGAATTTAAATCGATGGAAGTAGAGCAATACGCTCTGTTGCATAACGATTATTTACCTAAACAAAGGCATGCGTCACAAATTGACTCACACACTAAATGCCCGTTTCTCGCACACACACACACACAGATTCTGCGATTCGCCCACCGAGGAGCTGGACTCGCGAACGCCCAAAGGACGCGGCAAGCGCGGCCGCAGCGCCGCCCTGCAACCGACCAACGACCTGAGCAACTTCACCGAGACGCGTAGCTCTGTGAGTCCGGTGTAACGACCGCTCGACGAGGAACATTTTGTCTAATATCTACCACCCCTCCAAATGCACTGTTTGCTCGAAATTCGCAACATTCCCAACCCGATTCTAATGCCATTCGAAATCCGTCAACAGGTCCACAGCAAACTGCGCAACGGCGGAGCCAAGGGCCGAGCATGTCGGACCGTCGGAACGCCAACACCGGGCGGTTCTGGCGCATCCGCCACGGCGGTCCCTGCCGGCTCGAGCAGCGGCACTACGACACTTTCCGCCAGTGCTGCGGCGGCCACTCCATCGACCGCCGGTGCCCCCAACTCTTCGTCCTCGTCGTCGGGCGCCAACACAGTCTCGAATACGCCCAGCACGTCGCCGACGACATTTCTGCCGCCGCGCGCCGAGAAGCGCAAGTCCAAGGACGACTGCTCGCTGGGCACCAACGGCAACGGTGGCAGTGGCGCCTCCGCCGGCGGCGGAACCACAGGCAACGGTAGCGGCGGCGGCGACGCCGGCGAAACGAAGAGCCTCATCAATCCGCTGACCGGTCTCAACGTGCAGATACCCGCCAAGAAGAACAAGATCACCGTGCTGCCCTGTCCCATTTCGCCCGTGCTGCTCGAGTGCCCCGAGCTGGACTGCGGCAAGAAGTACAAGTTCGCCAACGGTCTCAAGTTCCACCAGAGCCATGCGCACGGTCTCGTCATGCAGGACGAGGACATCGCCGATGTGGCGGCCGCCGCCAGTGCGGCCAATGCGGCAGCAGTTGCCAGTGCGGCAGCTGCGGCCAGTGCAGCGGCCGCAGCAGCGACGGCGGCTGCAGCGGCTGCAGCGGTGGCGGCGGCACCTTCGCCCATGGCGTCGGAGCCGGGAACACCACAACCGCCGGCGGTTGCAGCGGCTGACGCAACGGACGATGCGAGCAGCAACAGCACGACGACTTCGACGTCTGCGGTGGCCGGCACGACGGCTGATGGGGCTGTCGATCAGGCGGCTGCAACGACTGAGGATCAGGCGGCCGCAGCGGCGGCCGCAGGCAACGATTCGATGGCGACTGTCGCCGATGCGACACAGACGCCTCAGCAGCCAGCCGTAGCGCAGCTATCGGTTATGTCGGCCGGCGGCAGCATCACCAGCGGATTGTCGGCCGGCTCGCTGGCCCAGTCTGGTGGACCACCGCCGCCGCCGCCATCGGCAGCCATTATCGGTTCGCCATCGGCTGTGCCGCAGCCGCCATCGGTGATTCAGCCGGGCGGAGCGGTCGATTTGCTGGCGCAGTCGCCGGTGTCGCAGCAGCTGACGGGTACAGTCGGGGCTGCTGCTCAACAGTCGACGGCGACGGCGTTTTTGGGCGCGTCCGGAACGCTGGCGGCCAATCTCAGTCAGACGCCGACGCGGCCGGATGCCATTGGAAAAAGTAAGGATGAGAAGAAATGAGGAGTCAAGTTTGTCATCACATGAACTTGAACAGATATATTCCTACATCTATCATCGGTCCATGTTTTCTTAAGAGTCGAACTGTGATACTAACTGTGATCTAATTTTCGCAGTCAAACCGGGCGTGCTGCGCTTCGGACCGGCCACCGATGCCACCGTTGGAATGTCACCCACAGCGGCAACAGCCGGCACAACGGTCTCGGCAACGGCTGGCGCCCTCCATCGGAGCGCTGCGCAAATGTTCGGCGGACCTGCCAGTGTTGGTGCGGTTGGCGGTCTCCTGGGTGGAATTGTTCCGCTGGCGGCCGATGGATCGGCCGCCCCGTCCGGCGTTCTGGGGCCGACGATAACGTTCGCTCCGACGCCGGCGGCTGCGGCGGCAGCAGCTGCAGCAGCCGCGGCGGCGGCCGTGGCCGCCCAGCAGAGCAAGGCGCTGAAGAAGCGCAAAGACGCGGCCGGATTTGATGCGGTGGTGAATCGCGACGAGGTGCAGAGTCCGGCGTACAGTGATATATCGGACGATTCGACGCCGGTGGCGGACTCCAAGGACCCGAACGGTAAGTGCGATGAGAGTGCAGTAGTGTTGTGTGTTGGTAGTGGCAAAAGTGGCGTATGTTGGTGCATAGTTCATGAATATTTCCTATGAAATAGTAGAATGTAACTTCAACTTTTGAAGTAGATTTCAAAGATTATCAAATAAAAAAATACAATAAAAAACTCAAATGGAATAATGTAGTACATCAAATCGTATACTTTCGTAGAGATATCGATGAGGATTTCGTTTTATCGAAAATCACATTTTCTCAGTATTTAATGTAGTGATTTAGCATCGAGAAATCGAGAGTAGCCTCTAGAGTACCAATTACGCCACGTTTGTTTTTGTAACATGTGTCCGTAGAATTGCCAGTGTGTGTGTGTGCGTGTGCGTAGATCTCTCACACAACGGAGCTGGAACGGGCAATTCGACGGACGCCACATCAAATATCCATCGATCGTTCTGATTCCAATCCGTTTGTGTCCGTTTGTTTCCGTTTGTGCGTGTGTGCCGTTTTCACCCATGTAGATCATTCGCAAGCCACCAAGACCAACGTCGATCTGCTGGCCGCAGCAACGGCGGCGGCCGCCGTGGCGGCTGCCAATGTCAATGCAACCAACATCAAACCGTCGTCGGCGGTTGGCGTCGGCTCGGTGATCGGCGGCGTTGGCGGCGCCAGTAGTTTAGTGCAGACACAAGACGGCCCCGGTGGCCATCCGGGCATCGGCCACTCGGCGTCGGCCACGGCGCATCTCGGTTCCGCCTCGGACAATTATCGCATGTATCCGTTCTACTCACCGTCACCGTACCTAGTTCCGACGATGGGCGTCGTTGGCGGTCTGGGCGTCGTCGGCGGACCCGGCGGTCCCGGTCCCGTCGGTCCGGAACATTCCAAAGCGATCGGAGGACCGGTCGGAGGACCCCCACAGCAGCAGCAGCCACCGATGCCGGGCAGCATTCAGGACTTCAGCCTGAAGATGCACGGCAAAGAGCCGCCGTTGGATTTGATGACGAAGGCACCGCCGCCGTTGGGCGGAGGCTCGCTGAACGAGTCGCCCATCAAAGATGGTCAGTCCAGCGGTCAGGGTGGACCACCGCAGCCGCCGCCGCCAGTGTCGCTGATGGGTCACCATCCGCACGGGCACGGACAGCCTCCAATGCATGGTCAGCCACAGCAGCAGCATCACCATCATCCGCAGCAGCAGCAGCAGCTGCATCCGCACCAGCCATTGCATCATCCGCAGCACTCGCATCACCCGCAGCAGCAGCAGCATCCGCACCAGCATTCGCAGCCACATCCGCAGATGCAGCAGCAGCACAGTCAGTCTCAATCCCAGCAGCAGATGCACCCGTCGCAACAGCAGCAGCAGCAGCAGCAACCACCGCCACTGCCGCTTCCGCAGCAGCAGTCCAATCAGCCGCCGTCTCAGTCACACAGTCACCCGCCTCCACCTCCTCAGCAGCAGCAGCAGCACCCGCTACAGCCGCAGCCGCAGCACCAGCAGCATCCACAGCAGCAGCACGGACAGCATCCGCCACCGTTGCCGCCGCAGCAGCAGCACGGGCAGCCGCCGAACAAGTTCCTCACGAACTACTATCCGTACAAGTGAGTGTGCACCGAAGCAATCAGAGTTGTGAGAAAGGAATTCGATCATTTCAAGATAATCGACAAATAATCGTGTGCAAATAAATATTGCCAATTCAATCGATAACGTTTTTACCATTGAGCAGATTTTAATTTTATATTCACTACTTCACCATTCAATGAAATTTAATCACGAAATTAGACTTCAATCATGAGCAAATTATTGCCAATTCCTCCTAATGTTCTTCTGCGCTTCTCTTATGAACGTTTTTCATGAATATCCCGTAAAGTTGCTGAAGTTGAACAATGGTTTATTTCAAATTCGGGTTAACCGAGAGCTCTCCATTCAGGCAGCAATTGAACCCTTCGATCGGTTCTATATTAATTCGATCCCCTCGTCTTTCGTGCAGCTACATGCCCGGCTACTCGTACAACATCGAGTCGAATTTCGGCGCAATGCCACCGATGCAGCCGTCTGGAGGCGGTCCCGATGATGGCAAACATCATTCGATGCAGCATCAGCCGCCACCGCCGATGCAGCCGCACCAACAGCAACAACAACAGCCGCCGAAAGACGACCGCAGCAAGGAGAGCCCCAGTCCGAATGAGAATGCCAAACATCACTCACAGGTATGAGGGTATTCAATCACATTGACTTCGTGAAGAAGAAACACGTTTCAATACGCAAGATTAAATTCACTTTCTATCTGAACAGATGGTACCAAAGCAACACAAATCCGACATGCCGCCGCAGCTTACCAAGGATGCCAAGCCAGATGGAAGTCATCCATCTCAGCAGCAGCAGCAGCAGCAACAGTCCGTCGGTCCATACTCGAGCATTTTCCAGCGACACAGCATGGCCGCACCTCAACAGCAGCAACAACAGCAGCAGCAACAGCGCGACGACGATGTGATGCGACGGTAAGTGGAAATCATCGCATGGATCAGTGGATTTCCTGTTTCTGAATGTGGAAAACGATACGATTTGTTAACATTTACATCTCTCTCTCTCCCTCTCGCAGCTACTACATGCCATTCGCCGACCAGCGACGCACAAGCACCTCCAGCAACAATTCCTCGTCCACGATCAAAGACGAGGCCGCCTCACCATCACCGCAGATGTCCGCCCACCCCGGCGGCGGCGGTCCCGGCGGCCCACATTCCTCCCAACAACAACCCCCGCCACCGCCAATGTCCATGCAGCCGCAATCCTCCCAGCAGCAGCAGCAGCACTCGCATCACCCGCACAGTCTCCATCCGCACGGTGGTGGCGGCGGTCCGCCACCCCAGCACCAATCGCCGATGCCGCATACATCACAATCGTCATCCTCATCCTCGAAATCGAAGAACTCCTCCTCCGCCCAACAGTCCAGCAGCGCCTCACCGATGTCCGGAGGCGGCTCTCAGAAGTCGTCATCCGGTGGCGGCGGCGGCTCCTCACACCCGCCCAAAGACTCGATCAAATCCGAACCGGCCGACTCCAAGGACGGCATCGTCGGCAAGATCGTCGTCAAGCAGGAGGGCCAAAAGCCCACCATGGAGACGCAGGGTCCGCCGCCGCCTCCGACCTCCCAGTACTACGTGCATCCCTCCGTCTACATGCAGCCGGGTCCGTTTGGCTTCGCCGATGCCGGCCATCCGCTCTACCGGCAGATGCCGGTGCCGATGTCGCCGTACCACCACGGTCCGGCCGGTCCCTACCATCACATGGCGCCGATGGCGCGCGGCTTCGCTCCGGAGGATCTGTCGCGCAGCAACAACACGAAGGCGCTGGACATTCTGCAGCATCATGCCAATCAGTACTACAACAATCACAAGATCCACGAGCTGAGCGAGCGGGCGCTGAAGAGTCCGACGCAGGGCGGCGGCGGCGGAGGTGGCGGCAGCAAGGGCAGCAGCATCGCGAGTCCGGGTATGCAGCAGCAGCACGGTCAGCAGCAGCAACAGCAACAACACGGTCAACCGCCGCAGTCGCATCAGCATCAGCACCAGCAGCCCGGAGGACCGGGTGGACCTGGCGGACCCGGAGGTCCTGGCAGCGGACCCGGTGGCCCAGGTGGACCCGGCGGAATCGGTCCGGGTGTCAATATGTCCAACATGTCGTCGTTGCCGTCGCCAATGTCGGGCGGCGGTGGCCCTCCGGGTGGTCTGCAGCCGCCAGGCGGTCCGGGTGGTCCGGGAGTGCCGGGCTCCGGACCGGGCGGTGCCAGCGGTGGCAGCGGACTGAAGCCCGGTGATAAACTGTCCGGCGGACCCGGATCGGTTGGACCCGGTTCGGGTATTTCGGGTCCGGGTCCGGGTGGAGTCGGTCTGGATCCGTCGGTTGCGGGCGGCGGCGGATTGAAGGACAGCTCGGGGCGGAGTCCGCCGCCACAGCGGCACGTGCACACACACCATCATACGCACGTGGGTCTGGGCTATCCGATGTATCCGGCACCGTACGGAGGTGAGTGAGAGTGGTGTGGTATGGTTTATTTTAATATGTCCATGCATGGTCTTACATACATACATCCGTTATACCCCATTAAGGTGTGTCGGGTCAGGGCACAGTTTATTGGTCCAGGACCGCCATTCATCACGAAATCACGATTTAAAGCCAAAGCACACACTTGACCCCAACTCTTGTGATGTGCTTCGGCTTCGTTTATGATGGTCATCGTCCACGTCATTTTTGATCGGCCAATTCTTCGGCTACCTTGACGGTTCCACTCGAAGGCTTGGCGCGCGATGTTATTTGCGCCACGCCGAAGAATGTGGCCGATCCATCCAAATTTCCTTTTTAAGCAGCATGTTCTAAGACCATGCTGCTTAAAAACACAGTATAACATTTCTCATACGTACATGCTAAAAATGTGCACAGCTCGCCAAATGTATTTCGTGTTGTCCTCACGTTAAATATCTGTTCTCTTGAATGAACTCGTCGGTTGGACCCGGGTATAGACCCGGGTCCGGATTGATTCACTCCTGAATCTAAGTTCAATTACTAATCGATTTTTCAGTAACAAAGATGCAACGATACAAAACTCGTACCACTGAAAATATAAACCCCTGTTATTCATGTTATCGTCGCCCGAAACTAATTTAATCTATTTGCATTGCAGCAGCCGTTCTGGCCAGTCAGCAGGCGGCAGCCGTGGCGGTCATCAATCCATTTCCTCCCGGACCCGGCAAATGAGACCGGCCAACCGTCGGCAAATCGGCCGCCGGCGCAACGGTCGAATCCCCCTCCGCCCGTGATGATCGATGATGATTGGGCGATCGTCTAGTTTGAATACGAACGACATATGGATCCAGTTTTTGTATATGTGTAAATCCTTTCTCTCCCTTAAATATTGTACATAATATTATACGAAAAATGTTTTTATGAGTTCGAAATATGATTGATAACAGAAAGTAAATGATAAGATATATAAATATGTATATCCCGATACAATACTATTAGGATATATTATAAGTATACATATAGACCGTACATTGTATACAGATACAATATACAAAAAACTAAACTTTCAATAATTATATAAGTTGTTAGACGTACAGTACATCAAACCCCCGAAACATTGACACATTGACACGCGAATACACACTTTAGAATACATCAAAGCATACAAGGAAGCGATCGATTAATTGTTAGAGTGCTTGTCTCACATGAACAAATGGAAATCATAACAGATTTAATTAATCCTAAAGATATACCGTAATTATAATATATTATCAATAAACCTATGACACTCAAAACAAATCAACACACACTCTCTATCTCTCTCTCAATATATAAATATACATGTTTATATAATGTATATGAACAATATATATATATGTAAATGTATAGAGAAACGCTGCTCGAGTGATTCGAAAACGAAATCACTCCGCATTGGAATTATGATTTTGTGTTTGTTTCTGGATCAATCGTATCCGTCATTTCACCTGTTGCGCGTAGTAGTTTGGATTCAAAATTTCGGTATCAAATTTGGCTGTAGATTTTTCCTCTCGTCTCCCTCTCTGTGTGTGAGTAGTAACATTACGTGCACCAGCTAACTGAAAAGAAAACTTAACACCTCACAGCACCCAGACCCAGACACTCACACACACAAACACTGTAGTATAACCCATTAACAATAACGCATACACAATAATAACTGCTTCTCGATGTCTGTGTGCGTGTCCGATGCGAATTTGGCATATTCGGTATATTTATGACATTACTAATGCGGTGATGTTCCAATCCTCTCTGGTAGTCACCGTGATCGCTGCGAATTGCAGTCGGTGCGAGGTGTCGTCGTAGTTGTACAATGTAATAATTATATGTATTCCCACACCGCTAACTAGAAAGACACAACACGCACGCACACGCACACCTGCAGCAAACGCACCGCAGACAGTGTGAACAACAGCCCATGTGTGTGTGTGTGTGTGTGTTCGTGTGTCCATACCGCACGCATGGGTTGATGTGAGGGTGTCCGTGTGTGTGTGTGTTCTCGATGTGGTTTATTTGATATAGTCTGTGATTACATGATACATACAACATATAATATATTAATATTATTTTACACTGCCCTCTGGATTATACACACTATAATAAATGGCAAATTAATCAAAAAATACCTTTAGCGGAAGCTCTAACTTATATAGTTGATACTACGTAACTTTATCTTTAACCCAACTACTCAAAAACCACATTCACTTGGAATGGAAAATCGCCGCTCGCGTTCAGCGACTGTCTAAACAGTTGTGTATGCTGCCAGGCATTGTCGCCCTTGCCTCCGTGCAGGTGACAATGGATGCGGAAACCGGTGCGATGACGGAGATCGTCCGACGATTGTACGCGAACACCTGCGGGAGGAACGAAAAGATGAACTCTTGAGCTATTTACTACAGTCTAATTGAATGCTGGTGGCAAGGTCGGATGCCAATTATATGAACGGATGGAAAACATAATGAGAATTGTAGAATTGAATTTTATTTGTCTTTCGGTATAGTTTCACTCTCAGTAGTGTTGGTTTATCGTCATGTTTTTTCAAACTTTCTACAACATTAGGACCATTTTAGGCTCAATCAGTATCGTCTTGGATCGGATGTACTCGCTCGAATTATGATGTATTGAGCGAATGTCTGTGTAGGCTAATTTTTCACTCATCGAATTAAATGTATATTTTTTCGAAATAATTACAAAAACATGTTTGGTTAAATTATATTAAATCGAAACATATCGTAGAATCAATGGACCGATCTATCTCTCTATCTTACTCGTCAGTCAAAATATTTGCATTAAAAATAAAATCTACAATCGGAATATAATAAACATGTTCGACTGCACTCACCATTCTCATCTCGCAACTCCACCTCCACCACCGCTCCCTCGTACGTCTGCACATCACACCTCAACCGCACACTCTTGATCCTCCTGCCCACCGGCGCCAGATCAAACTTCCACACCACCTCCGCCCGGCCCTCCGCTCCCTCCGTCCGCGCCAAATACGCCATCTTCCAGTCCGGCTCCACTTTGCGCGCGACCAGCCGCCGCTCCCACACGCACTCCGACCAATCCTCGTACCGCTGCAACACCCGCTCGCCCACATACCGCTCGTACCGATTGGCCGCCGCCGAATAGCGCACGTTCATCTGCTTGGCCGCCACCTCTTCGGCCATCGGCTCAAACGCAAACACCGCCATCGCCTCGCCTTGCCCGCCGCCGGCCTCCTCGCCCCTCGCCTTGCGCCACATCGAATCACCCGACACCCGACCGCCCCGCTCCTCCGACCTCACCTCCTTCGCCTCCGTCATCAAATCCGCCAGCTCGAACAGCGCACGCCTATCCAAATACCGGCGCTGCGCCCGCGAACACGCGGCCATCCGCTTCGCGCGCACCATCCCAATGGCCCGGCTCAGATCGGCCTCGCTGCAGCGCCGGCGCCTGGCGGCCAGCTCCTTATGCCCGGTGCTGTAGCGCGGCGTCACGTCCTGCACGTCGAACTGGCCGACGGCAAACACGTAATCGACCGTGCGCTGCCAGCCGTGCTGGTACACCAGCGGCGAGTCCAGCAGACCGTCGGACGGATCGATGTGCAGCCAGCGGCGCTGCTGCACCGACCACACCTCCGTCCAGACGTGGTCGAAGGTGGCCCAGCACAGGCGCGCGTCGTAGCCGAGCGAGCGGCAGAGGAACGTGAACGTGTTGGCGTACTCGCCGCAGCGGCCGCGACGCGTGCGCAGCAGCTGCGCCACGTCGTTGTAGCGATGGAAGTGGAGCGGACGGCCGCAGCACTCGGACAGCTCGATGCGGGTGCCGTCGCGCGGATCGTGACGCTGGCCGCGCGGCGACGGCTTGGGGTTGTGGCAGCGCGGGCACGCGAGCGAGTCGGTCCACTCGAAGAACGAGGTGCGGAACCAGTCGACGAGTTCGGCGAGCAGGAGGTCGCGGGTGCAGGGCTCGAGGGCGGTCGGGGAGGAGGAGGCTGGGGATTTGATGCGCTGCTGGAGGCCGCGCAGGCGCAGTTGGGCTTGGAAGAGGAGGCGTTGGAGGGGAATGTGCTGGCGACCGAGGAGTTGGAGTTGGGGATCGTTGTACTGTTGGACTTGGTCGGAGAGGGATTCGAGTTGGTGGAGGAAGGCGTTGAAGTGGGGTGGCTGCGGTTTGTATGAGGATGTTGGGAAATAGATGGGCATTATTATAATTTGTCGATTTTAGGTGGTTACCACGCACAGATTTGCTTTTATTTGGATTTTTCTTAGAACAAATTTTAGGTCACTGCAATAGTTCACCAGAAACTAATTTTCCTGATAATAGGTAACTACTTAATTACATTACGGGATTAGTATTTCTATTCGCACTTCCATATCGAATCGTTATCTTTATCTCATTGAATTGATAGTGCAAATTTGCACATGAAAGCTCTTATCGATTTCATCATTACTCACCAACACCGACGGAAATTTAATACGCTGCTCGTACGGTCGAACA
>JANTBZ010000006.1:559097-570159 GCA_024741255.1 Exechia fusca
ATTATACCATAAATAGTATTTTGAAAATCATGAAAAACGTTCCATATCACATATAACATAAACGTAAATGTAAATTCTGTCAATATGAACAACACAAAGTTCAAAATAGCAAAATCAGAGTATTTGAAATATTCAAAAACAAATTAGTAAGTATTTTATATTTGAATTTATTTTGAGTACCAATTACGAATAATATTTTTAAAAGAAAAGTATTCAGAGTAGAATATTTAAAATACTTTTCGGATGTTGAAAATATATTTTAAGTATGTAATATCTAGCTACACCTCGATATTTAAGACTTTTCGTTAAATCTTAACCTGATATAATTACATTTGCCAAAGGTTTAAAATGGTTGCAGTAATAAAGAGAATTATGTCAACGATATCAACACAGACGGTGTCAATGAACAATAAACACTCTTCGAAATTCAGAATAAATAACTAATATTAGTTACTATCCTAAATTAGAATTGAGAAACGCAATCAAACCGCTATCCCTCGACACAATTTTAGTTATACAATTCTCTCTCAACATTAACTCGAATAGATCGATCGATCGATCGATTCAGAAATATATTATCGCAAGAACTAACACCATTTCACGGCTGACTACTGTAATTAAACCGATTTCAGCTCGCCTGAAGCGGCGAACACTCACCGAGCACGATATGCAGCAAATAGGCTCGTTGACGCCGCCGCTGAAAAAGGGCTCGCCTCAGATGTTCCGGAAGCTGCGCGACAAGGGCGTCGTTTCGTACACCGAGTATCTGTTTCTACTGTCGATTCTGACGAGTGAGTGCAATGTAGTGGGGCAAGGTTATCAAGTACAGAGGTGGATCTTAAGTTTTCTGATGGACTTCGGGGCTCGAAATTAGGATCTGAATAATCCATTTAATGTTTTTAGTTTCAGCCGTTTTTTTTTGTTTTGTGTATTCGCTGAAGTCTACCAGAAAAATGGAGTTATATCTCTATCTTATTTTTTGTACCTTGCCGAGTACGCTAACCCAATATCGCATTGTTCGCAGAGCCAAAATCGGGCTTCGAGATCGCCTTCAATATGTTCGATACCGATGGTAATCAGCGCGTGGACAAGAACGAGTTTCTGGTCGTGAGTATTTCGAAAATGTGTCTGCGCATCCCGAATCGATGTGTTAGTTGTTGTAGCGCTAGTCGTTATCGGTGTGCAATGTAATTTGAATTACCTTTATGATTTTCGCTTTACTATGATTTTATCGTATATTCCTTTGACACGTCCAACTGTAGATTCGCAGCATTTTGGGCGGCACGCTGCGGTATGAGGTCGACGAAGAGACCAAGAAACTTGTGAGATTTATGATTTATGTTTTATATGATTTACGTTTCATATTTTCGGTAATTCTATTACATCATTCCATTGGTGACTGGCTGGAAAATGGTATCTGGTTTTTCGGTTCTATTCATAATTTCATTTCATGCTTGTGTGGGTGTTTCGGAACGCACGAACGAACGTTTTTTTTCGATTGTAGCGCAAGTCGCTGCTGTCGACGGCCGAACAGGGTCAGGCGATGCGCAGAAGGGATCCGGAAGATATTGAAAAAATACGAAAAGCGAAACAATGGTGGTTTACGCGTAACGTAAGTGTGTGTGAAGGGTTTATTTTTAATTTTTTTGAATTTTTGATACGACGTTATTTTGCGTTTTTCGAGTTTACGTCCACGTCTACACACACCGAAAGTTAAAACGTTTCGACATATAAAACGGGCCTGCGACCGCGATTTCCTGTCCTATATTCTTATATCTATTTGCAGAAACATATTTGTCATCTATCTGCTGTATAATTGTATAACGTTGGTGTTGTTTGGTGTTTAAAGTTACTAAAAAACAATGGTTTGTCAGTGTAAAAACATGAAAATATTATGAGTGTGGTGACGATTTGGTGAGATTCTATAGAGTGGATGTTCATAAAATTGTCAATCTGCTAACTCCTCTGATACAATGGCTAATTATAAAAAGAGATTGAATTTATTGTTGATATTTTTTTAACATGTGTTATAAAAATGACATCTATGAATCATCAATTACTTCGGATGTAGCGATGATATTTGCTGTTGTTCTAATTAATATCTCTACACACTCGCTCGATCGTTTCATGTTTTCAAACCTGACCGAACCGAAGTAAAATAGTGTAGTTCCACCACAATTGCTCTGCTCTGCTAAAAATCCACCCGCTCATGCCCGACAGATGGAGAAGATCTTCAACGGCGCGTGGAAGGACAAGCGCGGCATCGGCACCGGCAAGGATGCCGGCGCCGCCGGCGGCGCTGGGACGCCGGAGGCGGAGCTCGACGACGACGAGGGCCTGCAGCGGCGGCACGCCGTCAACACGACGCTGCATCTGCACTTCTTCGGGCGCAAGGGCACCAACGATCTGCACTACGACGGCTTCTACCAGTTCATGGACAACCTGCAGACGGAGGTGCTGGAGCTGGAGTTCGTCGAGTTCAGCAAGGGCGACAAGTGCATCACCGATGTGGATTTTGCGCGCATCCTGCTGCGCTACACGTACCTGGATACGACCGAGTACGACATGTACCTCGATCGGCTGATGGATCGGGTGAACGAGTCGTGCGGCATAACGTTCGAGGACTTCAAGGATTTCTGTCAGTTCCTGAACAACTTGGAGGATTTCAGCATGGCGATGAGGATGTACACGTTGGCCGATCATCCGATATCGAAGGGTGAGTATAGAGCAGTGTGGAGACGAGTGAGTTGAAGAATTGGAATGGTTTATGGAATGTACTATAGTTCAATTCAAATCAATCGGCTACAGGCGGTATCATTGATTTCGAGAGACCGGTTGTTCGTGTTGGAACTGATCGTTTTTCCCCTAAAATAGTTTGCGCACGAATTCGTCAAGTGTTTCCCGTTCGTGAGAGACGAGGGAAATTGTTCTTGTGCACTAGTGTATGATCGTATAAAAGTGCGTGCACAAGTGCTGCGTATCAAGTTCTTTGTCCGTGCACCGATCACCATTTCAAAAATAAATGAAAACATTCGGATTCCTGATTTTGTTGACAGTTATCACGAATTATGCGTGCCTTGCGTACTTTTGTGGATATTTAAAAAACTCGGCTCCATTGTTGCAATGCTTGAACCAGATTTATCATTTGCTCTTGTTAACGAACCAGGTCTCGAAATTGCATACTTGTTTTTCCGGAAAGTTGATCGAACCGATTATCTTTTTATCGGCTTCACAGGATAACTATTGTCAGGTGACTATAATGGCAATTGTTGCATAAAGAATGTCTGTTGACTCGTTTATGAGCTGTGCATTGTAGACATTGCAAAAATAAGTTTAAAATTTAAAACAATGGGGATTTCTCTCAACATATTTCGAGTCGGCACAGCAGACAAATATGCTGTTTGTTTGTGTAGTGTATTTCGTGAGGAACAAGTTGGTCGAAAATGGTGTAGAACATTATAATTGAATGGTGTCCGGATTTTGATTGTTGGACGACTGAATTTGAAATACGAAGCTTTTACAGCTTTTATTGTTGATAGGCACCAGAATATCAATACAACTTTCACTCAAACAAGCGATCTGACTATTACTCATTACTCATTACACAGTTCTCTATTTTTGAGACGCGTTTGATAAATTTGAGGTGTCGTATTCGGGAATTCGAACCACAAATTTGTTATTCAAAAAGGGTACACATACCAGTTAAAACTAGGGTCATCTGTTTCTCATTTCGTCAATCAAAGCCGCCAGAAGTATAACACTGTCCTCCACTCCGCAGACGAATTCCGGCGTGCCGTCCACACCTGCACCGGCCTGACGCTCTCCAAGCACCTCATCGACACCGTTTTCGCCATCTTCGATGTGGACGGCGACGGTCTGCTGTCCTACAAGGAGTTCATCGCCATCATGAAGGATCGCCTGCATCGCGGCTTCAAATCGACCGTCAAATCGGAGGGCTGGGATGCGTTCAAGGTGTGCCTGAGGCACGAGATGAAATCGAACAACATATAAAAAACACACGCATGTCGTCGTCGCTGTTGTTCCAACACGTTACACAAATAACAACCACTATTTATTCGCCTAATATATTCAACCGTTAGACGTCCGCCATCGTTCTCAGGCGGAGGTCGCCATCGCTTCCAATTGCAGATCCAATTGCATCGAATCTATTCAAAATTGCCTCAATTTGTTTATATTCCTTTCCTCTGTATGAAACAGTACGAATGTATACACGGTCTAAATTGGTTTTTGGAGGGGGAAATTGTGGGTTTGCTCGAATTTTTGTACCGAATTAATTAGCCTCTCACATTATTCGAGGGAATGTACGAATGTACGAATCAATCTCAAATACAAACTTATCTCAATCTGGAATAGATACGGAATTTATTTCATTTGTGCTTTTTCTCCGGAAATAAATATGAAGTTATCGTTTAGTAGAAATCTCGCAAAGTTACAACGATTTCATGATATTAAACCTGTTTCGTGGTACGCCATTTAAAATGATTATTTTTAACCGGATAAATGTAAAATACTAATTTAAACACAGTGAGCAGAATATTAAATTTTACGTATCTCCCCGCCATGTAATACAACTTACAACTTTTACTTCGGAAATATATATGACGCTCGTTCAGTAGAAACAAAGCAAAACGCAATGTTACGATTTCATTATTTTATTTTTTAACCAGTTTCCGTGATAAGCCATTTTACAATTATCATGTTCGCCCGGATAAATGTAAAATCCCAATTTAAGGTGTAGCAGGATATAACATTTTACGTATTTCGTCCATCATGTAAAAAGTTTACAATTTACATCGATCGTTGGCGTCTTTTCTATGTTGAATGGTCTACGATAAAATTCCAAATAACTGCAATGTTATGGCCTCTCAACCAAACAGGGAACCCCGATTTTTTGTATAGGGGACAATATTTGATTTCACTCTCCATACAAGAATTCAGAAACTCATGATTGGCTAACAGACTATTACTTTTCACTGGAGTGTCTTACAACAACATACGTATATTCAATAGAAAGAGAATGGAAGTGTGCACAATTAATTCATAATTTTAAAAAATCCTGTGTATGTTTTATTAGTGTAACAAAGGTTCCACATACGAACGGAGAGTTCTTTCTTACAGCGAGCTTAGCCACAGGTGAGACTTTATCATGACATTTTTTTCTCATGCTATAGAATAACGTTTGTTCAGCACAACTGCATCATTGGATTTTTTTAAATTATTATAGCTAGACCTTCAAAACAAGAACGAAGATTTGGTTTAAACTTACAATTTTGGGTTGTATATTTAAAATGTCGTTCATATTTCGAGCGATTTAACTACGATCAAATTCCGGAAACTTCGCTTTCGTCCGTTACAAATAATACCTATTTATTCGCATAACATATCCAACCACTTTACACTTCCGCCTCTGTGCTCGACGGAGACGCGATCGACGCCCTTCCAACTGTATTTTATACACAACTCAAACCACTCAAATGGCACGCCCACTCCGGCTGGCCGGCCGACTGGCTCATTCCGGCTGGAACGCAATCGTCGGCGTCTGGAAATCGTGCACATCGTCCGCCCACAGATTCTCCGCTGCGTCGTCGTCCGCCGTGGCGGCGGCCGTCGGCATCGGCGGCGCCGTCTTCGGCTTGCGCGTCGGCAGCATCGAATCGAACACGTACACATGGTTGTTCGTTTCGCCGGCGATGGCGCTGCCCGTCACCCACATCACATTGTACTTGGTGTTGATGCGCCAGATCTTCAGGCCGCGCGACATGCGCCACCGGTTGCCCATGTGGCCGGGCATCTTGGTGCCGGGGAAGATGCGCGCCTTGTTGCCGCCGGCGCCGACATTGCCGCCGCGCCGGTGCGTCTTCGTGACGCCATGGGAGGCGGGCATGCCCTTGAAGCCGTGCCGCACGCAGACGCCCTGGAAGCCGCGGTCGACGCTGGACGGTGGTGTGGAAATAGAGTGGACACGTTGTCAGGAAAGAGTGAATTTACGATGACGCAAAAGTTTAGTTTAGAGCGCCTACACACCATCTGTCTTGTCTCAATTTGTCAACTTGGGTACACCTATTTCTACATATCTCAGACCTTGATTAACATTCGAGTTTCATTCATTCCATTAAAACGTCTCAGAAAAAAAGAATCCAACTATGGAATGCATATATTATACAATTACAATTTATTCACACATAAAATCGTTGTTATTTTGATATATATAATATTGGAACAACGTACCACTTGATGATTGAATCGTTCAAACTATAAATATCTTATCATAAAGTTCAAGTTGCTTGACAATTGTGAGCATCAACCCCAATATCAATATCAGAACATCGCATCGGAATCGCATGGAATTTGCCTTATTGCAATTATCTACAACACTTCAAAGAATTAATACTGAAAAAACACCTCATGAGAACAATCAACTTCTTGCACTATACCATGATAATCTCTCACTTTAACAGTATTAAAAAAACAATCGGATGATGTGTGTAGCAGAGAGCACAGTGCGAGAATGTTCGACAGGCACAACTTTGCAGCTGCACTCTATTTGTGTGTTCGTCGACAGGACTGTATCGAGAACATTTGTTCAGGGTGCGCCAAATGTTGATGGAAACGTAATTCAAAATGCACGAAAAAAAGGAAGGAACAAATCAAATTTGTGCAACAAAATTAATAAAAAAGTGGTCCACATATTCAAATTTCTAATGCTATATTAACAGTTGACGCACACTGTATAATATACAATTGCAATTCGTTATGCTAATCGCGAAATGTCGCGATAAGCATTACGGATTACGCGTACTACATGGTAAATTATATCCCGGAAAAATCGGTGCCACCTCTTTCAACTCGATAACATTTTCCTGAAGTGCCAACTTTAAAATTAATAAAATTAATGTTTCATGATATTTCATAAAGTAGTTTGAAAGTTATGCCGTTTATTGTAACTCGGGTTAATGGAGGAGAGGGAATTTCGTTTTCGTTTTCTTATGGGAACAGTTCGGTTGGAGCCAAAACTTGTTTTATTACGTATGGTCCAGCTCTAGCTTCTTTTCCAGCCTTAAACAAAAATCGCAATTGTTTTCCAAAACTCCATAACTGCCATTTTGGGTACCGAAGACAAAGTGCGCAGTCGACGCTCAAATGTATCAGTTACTGTCGAAAACATCAATAAGTCCAAATAAATTCGGAAACAGAAAAGTTTGGAAACTAAATTTAACTAAAAATGCCTGATTTCCTGAAGATAAAAAACGCAAAAACTCAGAATCGACAAAATCGACAAAATGTCCATAATTTATAAATTGGCCTATGAATTTTGGTATTATCTACGTTTTTATCTGTATTTGGCACTCATTAAATCAATATTCAAATTCAAAATGAGGCAGTATAAATCGCGAAAAAACGCATTTTGTAAGGTTCAACGACAAATACGTTTCGAAAATGATCGTAATATTTTAGGATCGATGAATTGAATGAAACTACATAGAGGAAACAAATTTTCCCGGGTCTTGATGATCCAAGCAGTATCATAAATCATAATCTACCTCAACTCCTCACACACATCATCATGCAGGTAGGTATACTCACGTCTTTCCCCGCACGTCCACATAATCGCCCACCCGGAAGTGCGACACATCGATCGGCGTGCCCGCCGCCAGCCGCGACTCCGGGCTCACAATGAATCGGCTCAGGATGCGCTTCGGCTGCACGCCCGTATCGCGGAACAGGCCGCAGTACTCCTTCGTCAGCAGCGACGGATCGGTGCTCTCCGCACCGACCAGCACACAGCCGAACTTGCCCAGCTGCTTGTGCTTCGGCTGCTGCATCGGCACATAGTCCTCTGGCGCCGTGTACTTGACCACATGATTGTCGACGATCTGCAGCAGGGTGGTGCGGATCTTCGTGCCGTCCTTCTTCCACAGCGGATACTGGCCGATTTTGCGCGCAATCGCGCCGCATCGGCGCGTCTGCGTCGTCCAAGCGGCGGCCGCGGCGGCGGCGGCATCCGGATGAGCGGCTGTGTCGGCGGTCTCGGTGCCAGTGGCAGTGACAGCTGGCTTCCTCGCGTACGTCTGGACGCCCTTCACAATGGACGGCACGCCGTACTGGTCGTGCAGCACCTCCTTGATGAAGCCCTGATTCTCGCCGGTGATCTGGTCGTCGTGCAGCTTGCGATTCTTGCGCACGAACCACGTCGGATTGCGCAGATGGGGCGTCTGCATGGTGAGCTTGGTGCGGTGCGACTGGTGGGTGGACAGCAGGCCGCTGGCGGCCGGGGCGGCGCCGGAGCCGAGACTGTTGTGATGCGCGCGAACATAACCACAAAACAAGTGTGAGTGCGAGTGTGGGTAATGTGAAATGGTATATGGGAGTGGAATCATTTACCTCAGCCGGGTGAGGCTGGTCTGCAGCTGGCGCAGGCAGACCGCGGTCTGGTTGAGCATCGGAAACATGTTGCGCGAATTCTAATTGATCGGCAGCCGGCAGCAGCAGCAGTCGGGGAATTCGTAACACCCGCCGCAATTCCACAAAAAAAAATCACTCAGCTGCGAATGTTTTCCGCAGAGCGCATATTATCGTTCATTCGAACGCGATGAACGCGGCGGTTTGTTGTGACAGTTGAGCGATGAACGGCGATGAATTTGGATGAACCGCGCGATGAACAGTTGGGCAATTTATTGGAATGCAGTAGTATCGGCAACACTGTTTGAGCAGGTTTAGGTTTTGTAGTTTGCAGTTTGCGTTTTGCAATTGGTAAACATCGTATCTTATCTTGCGGCTTGCGTCGACGGAATTCCAAAGTGCGCAATTTTATTCCTCGGTTATTCTTCTTGGGCACCTTGCTGGAGTAGACTTCATATTTTCGGGACTGTATATTATCATGGCCTCCACCGTCGCCACGGCTGCCGCTGCAGCGGTGATTCCGCCGATCACGCGCCTGTCGAGTCGTATCATTCGCATTCTGGGGTGCAATCCGTCGCCGATGACGTTGCAGGGCACCAACACCTATCTGATTGGCACCGGCAAGGAGTGAGTAGTGTTATTGAATTGATATATGAATTAGGTCTAGTATTGATAAGAGCTCTCCGGTGTTTGCAAAATCAAATTCCTGTAGGAATGCTACTATACTCGAGAATGGTGTATTAAATTGTAGATCTTGCTGAATAGTGAATAACTGCATAATTGCGTATGCATGTGATGAGAAGTGTCATAAAAGGTATTTTTGGAGAAAATGTGCCCCTTAAAATACGACCCGCATTTTAAAACATATTTTTAAATTCCATCTGTGTGCACGTACAGCATGTATCAATATGAAGTTACCATAGCACTATGCCGGACATTTGAGCTCATTTTCACAGGCCTGGGTGCTCCAAATGACCTGAATCTTTTTGTATTCGGGATATCGTCTGTCTTTTATACAAAATTTAGTATATGTGGTAATCGTAGTTCCCGGATGACTATATGGTCTTTGAACAAGGCAACGTCCAAATAAAACGCTCCGATATAAGGTTACCAAAACTAGTTTATCGTTGTTATTATACACTGATCATAACAAAGGTTTTATTTTTAGATTTTAAGTTTCTTTATCAATTAAAAATATTATATTTTCCAAAATATTTTTTTATATCTGACTTAATAACACTTTTATGTGGGTGAAAATGGTTCACTTAGGGCCGTAATATATAAACGGCGGATCGGATTGCGATATAATATGAATCAAATGATCGATATATTGAGTCTGGCTGAATGATAAAAATGAACCAAGGTAATAAAGTCCTGAATGTTTTCAATGTTTTCGGAAAAAAGACAAAAATGGCCTACCCTCTAGTTTATGTATACAGTTCCGTCTCCGTCTGTCAAGCCCACAACGTTCATCTCCTCCCTCCGTCCAGACGCATCCTCCTCGACACCGGCGACGCCGACCATCCCACCTACATTGCGCACCTGCGCTCCGTGCTCGCCGCTGAGGACGCGCGCATCTCCGCCATCCTGCTGACGCACTGGCACCACGACCACATCGGCGGCACCGCCGACGTCCTGCGCTCGGCCATCGACGGCGGCGGCGACACCGGCCAGCGGCGTCCGACGCCGCCGTGCGCCGTCTGGAAGTTTCCGCGCACCGACGCTCCCGATCACTATCCGCTCGAGATACCGGCCGGCTGCCAGCTGAATCGGCTCGCCGATGCGCAGCAGTTCAGCGTGCCCGGCGCCACGCTGCAGATTATGCACACTCCAGGTAGACGCGCTGGATACTGTAACCGGTAGTATTATTGCAACCATCAATAATACCTACCACTTGTTGGAAGACACTGGATCTGGTTCCCATTTGGAATTTTTGATTGACGTGATTGTTATTAGATTATTGAGGTTGAGGTCAGGCGCGGATCCAATATTTGGGTAGGGAGGAAACTTGGATTGTTAAAAAAATGATATTAAAAATTGAAAATTAATATATTAGGTGTACAACCTTGCTCCCGCCGTTTTTTGTCCAACTTTGAGATTTTATTTTGAATAAACGGCTACATATTTCATGTTCAAAATACTGACCATTTCTAGATACTACATTTGACCATCTTTTTGTTGCATCCGGAATACTTGACCTTACAACGGGTCATCTTTTGTAGCGATTCGTGAAACAGTCACATTTTTCACTTATTTATGAAAACGGGAGTCCTCGTCAACGAAGCCTAGGGCCATCGATCGGGACAAATAGTGATCAGATGGAGCCAAGTCTGGAGAGTACAGGGGGGGGTTGAGATATCCCATTTCGGACTTCCCAGGTATTATTTGACTTTCTTTGAAATGAGGTGTCGAGCATTGTCATACAGGAAAATTACTTTATTGTCTCTTTTATTTAATTGAGGTCGCTTTTCTTTCAGTGATCGACTCAAACTCAAACTCATCAATTTCGTTCGGTATCGATCCCCTGTGTTGATTTCACTTAGCCTCAGCCCTTCATAACACACCATACACATCTGGTCCCACCAAAAGACCAAAAGGCCTATGACTCCGGAATCACAATTTTTGAAGCGTTGAATTCACT
>JANTBZ010000006.1:574844-602203 GCA_024741255.1 Exechia fusca
TCGACTATTTTCTGTTTTCAGACCTCAGCAATATTATCACTGGAAAGAGACTTATTACCAAGGCCCGGAAGTTAAGGGCCTAAAAAAGTACGTTTTAGGGCCCTAAAATAGTGGCTAGAAACAGTGAAAAGGGTCTAAAAACAAGACAAAAAAGCTATACAAACCATGATTTCTCGATGATATTTCGTAATAATATATAACCCACTCACAAACGCGACAGATAAACTAACATGTGCACAAAATCGCGATGTGAGTATGTGTGTAAGGGCTGCAACATCAGCAGCAACACTGCAACGATTACGTAATGAGTATGTTTTGAAATTGTAAATCAAAAACGCTGCGTCTTGACGCCCGTTATAACTTAACGAAATGTTTTAGTCTTCTGGCAGCCTAGACGATAAATATTAAGAAGACATATGGCACGTTTCAATCCTATAAACCATTTCGTAGTACAAATGGCGAGTTGAAAATTTAGGTTGACTACGATTAGTTTCAGCGACGGACCCTGTACATAAAATCTGCCAACACGAACGTGCACATTTTGCGCTCTGACATTGACACAAAACGCTGCTCGTGTGTGCCCTACCTGGATCATTGCGAGCGCGCGAGCACGTCGTCAACACATTAGCGTCCAACCGCACGTCAACCACGATTGTGCGAACGTGTACCTGCGGTAACCAACGCGAGTAGCAGCAGCAGATAGTTCCGACGTAATCGAGTTCTCTGTTCGGTGCTAATCGAACTAGCAAGCGCTCACACGACACACGACCCACACACCGTCCTATACAAAGCCGCCCGCTCGCAATCGGTACAAATTAGCGCCCAATCAATCTGGGTGGCATCCGGTCCGATCCAGGTACGACCTACGATTACAATACAGAAAACCGCGCAAACTATCCGCATTCGCGTATTTCACGCGACGAGCGACATCGATTTGCATTGGGTCGAATATGTTTTTCGTTTTGCGTCGCATGAGACTTGCGATTATATCGGAGGGGCGAGTGAAACATCGAATCTATTTTCCGATGTTGTGTGCGCATATGTGTATGTTGAAGATGGAACGCCTGGTTCCGCGCGCGCGCATTTGAAAATTGAATTGCGTGACGTCAATGCTATCTGTGTATGCGCGCACGAACAAAAACGAGTGTATGCGAGTTGTTTCAAGGCGGCACGGCATCATGTGCTGCGTTGGTGTGTGTGTGTATGTGTGCACTTGTGCCGTCTTCATGAGTTTGTTTTTTTCTGCGCATTCACATCGTTATAATGGTGTGTGCCACTGAACTGAACTGCACGTCACCACCACTCAAGTGGCGTCTCGCGTGAGTTTACACTCACATGCTCTCATTTTTATTCGGCGGAAAGAAAACGACATCGAGCGTCGGCGATTCGGTAATAATATGAAAATAATATTAATGTGACGCGCACACCGCGTGTTCTGTTTCTGGTTCGGTATGGTCGTCAGTCGTCAGTACGATGATGATGGGTGGTAAAAGGTTGTGCAAGTGTGTGCGACAGCGAAGATGGTGACGACGAAGAACGTTTTTTTCGTCTGTATTTCGGTGTTGATTCATCAACGTCATTCTCATTACGTATAACTGCACACACGCCAGCGATGTTTCTTAACCATTAACATTTTGTGTCGGCGCCATCCATCGTTTAATTGTTGCAAAGTACGACGATGGATGGTATCATCAACAGGAACGCTTTGCGCGCGTGCCAAATAATGAGCTATTGCCCCGCATAAACGCACCGGTCTGAACTGGATCAGCGTGCGCACTCGCATGCATGCGTAGACATGTTGGCGTCGGTGTTTATGCGTGGTGCTCTCACTCTGTGTGTGTTTGTGTGGCTGTGGCATGTCAATGAACTTGGTTGTTGCAAGTTGCAACAATGACGACGTCGCCGGAAAATCATCGAAAACATGATGTCGTGCTGTGTATAACAAACAATGGAATTGAGATCGACCATTGTGTTGCCTCAGCTCGGAGCATGCACACAAAATCCCTCTCTCACTCTTTCCGCATGACTCAATTCTGCCATAACAATTTGCGCGTCGCGTAATATGCAATATTATGTTCAGATAATACGATGCCAGAGTCATTCATACCGCATGTGTGGGCAAAAATGACATGGGGAACGGCTCACCAGCCTCCCCATGTCATACGAAACTGCCTAACTATTACATTTCACAGACTGAGTGAGTGTATTGTTGTCTGTGTGTGTGTGCGCGCGGAAAAATTGCAAGCCTCAGTTTTGAGTATTTTGCATGCCCTGAACAAACGAGCAATGTGTAGTTGGTTGTTTGTGTGTCTGTTTGCCATCGATGGCCTGAAATGTATGTGAGGCGGAAAGTGGGTGGCGATTGTGTGTGTGTATGTGGTTTGGTTAGAGCTGCGAACACCACTCACCAATACACAGACAATCTCTCCCGGGCATAGTTTGTGTGTATATGTGTGTGTGTGCAGCTCAACGTCGTCTTGAATAGCGTTCCGGAGTCATTGACATGACATGCGAATGTATTTGTGTGGTTGTCGAAGCGTATAACTATATATTTTTTGCACGGAAAACCCTCTTCGCCGTTGTGTCATTGTCGTTGCTTCTCGATGACATCGCGTCGTCTCGACTCGCATTTCGTGTCGAGCGCAGAATGCGAACAATTTTGTATTTTATGCGGCCGCACCCCTACGGTTTGTCGTACTGTGTTGATTCTTCACCACCGATTTTGTGGCCGTTTACGTCGCATCAACATCGTCGGAAAATGTCAATATTTAGGCCAAACTCAATTGTACATATGAATGGTATTATGATATTATATTATGTATTATAAGAATATACATATACACACTTATAGGGAAGTATCACTATCGAATTTTTCGAAATGAGGTCATTCCCATTCCCATACCCGCGGAGTTGGCGTTGGCCATCGTCAACCTACGTCGAACACCGACGACAAAACACCGTGTCTAATTGGATCATCAAGATATTCCGGAAATGACGCGTGGGCCGCACGTGACAGACATACAGAAATACTCTTTCGGACACTACTCCTAACGGATCTGCGTGTATGCCGAGTGTCATGCTGGCTTGCTTATGTTTCGTATTTCTTACTTGGTCAGTGGAATGGCGTTGATTCAATCCCAAGATCGTTGCCGCCGCCGTCGTTTTCCACTGTCGCGCGAACATAATCGCCCAATTGAAGACATCCGACGCTACTTGCGAGCACGCTATAGTTTCTCTTCGAGCCGGTCTGCGGTTGCAATGGATCATTTCCGCTACTTGTGTATGTGTTTGCGCGCAATTATAAGCCATTATTTTCATCCACATACGGAACCACACACACACACATCGAACACGTCGTTGTCGCTTCGTGTGCTGGTTTTTGTGCGCGAGTTATCTATATGTTAATCCGGCAGTTTTTCGGTCATGAAATACCAATTTGAATGCGCCCGCATGGCGACAAAGACGACGTCGACGAAGTCGCTTTATGGCCACTTTGCCACCAGACATCGTGCTGAGAGTGCAGTCGGGTTTAGACCCGATTTCGACACTCATTCCATGCAGAGATAGAATGTAGGTAACGCATGCCCATTGGTCACCATACACACACACTGTGTATAGTGACCAGTGTGTTGGCGAGCAGCAGAGGAATGATTGAAAAATTGGTTCTGAAATTACCGACATAACTGCGCTCGAAACAAGGCTGCTGCAAGCAACTGCTGACCGACTCTGTTGTGTGCCTCTATGTGTATGTGTCTGCACCCAATTGTGCAAGGCAACCCACATCAACACAGTATGCGCACGGGCTTTCCGATCACACGACTCTCGCAGTTCGCCAAAATCGCTGCCAAACGCCGTTGCGCCACCCCATTCTTGACGTAAGCGCCTATATTGCGAACTTGATTAGGCCTCGTCCGCGCGATTGCATATTTGCAGGACTTTGCAAGCATGTGCCCAAATGGGGATGACATTTTCGACCAATGTCGTTGGATTTGAGATTCTCGCGTTTGCTGTGCCCACCCATTGTTCGCCCGCTTGCTTCTCTGGCCTGGCTCTGGGGTTCTTATGTAACGCCGCACAGAAATCGGTGTGACTCTTTCGTTCTCTTGGTGCACTCGTCCGTGCTCTCTCGTTTACGGATCCCAGTTTGCTGCAAGAGCGTCGACGTTTGTGAGAAAGCGCATGCGCGCTCTCGGTTCGGTTTTGGAAAGGGTGTGTGTGCTGCTGTTGGATATGTTGGCTGTTGTCGTCCGGCACAGATATTACACACTTGCACACTCGCCTCGCGATTACGTAACAACTCGCAGATTTAGTGTGGAGCAACGCTGCGTGTCGGTCCCGGTCACAGGGCCAGGACTGGGGCATGACGAACGGGCTTCGCTCTCCGTCGTCGACGTCGTCGTCGTCATCAATGCGACGTTCGATGATCAGCGCAAAGCGGCATCCGGAACCAGTTCCGTTTGTCGCGTGCTTAATTTCACGCCTAGCTGATTTATTCAAAGGACTGCGGCGGCGATTGCGAGTGTTTCCAGAATTTGAATGAATTATTACTCGCCGTTGTCGTCTGCTTGGTCCATATCATGAATATGAGTGTGAATGTGTATTTTTTGCTCATTCTCTTTGGCTGGTGCTGCGAGAGTCGTCAACCGATGAGCGTCGACGACGCCTCGTCCACTCGTGCGCGTATGTGACGCAGTGTGACGTCATCTAGGCGCAGAGTCCGATATGCGTCCTCATACGAGCCCCGTATTGACGGCGATTATTGCTGTGCGCGTGTCTAACCGATTTCGATTGTAAAACCAGTATGTTTTGCTACCCCACTAGATAATTTATGTGCATGAAACACATAAATGGTTGAGTGCGTACCGACACACTCGCGTAGTTTGTGCGCGGTGTTTTACCACTGTATGTGTGTGAATTTCCGCGATTTCCACACTCGACGGCACGTACTTGCGCGAGTGGGGCTGCAAGCTTTAACTTGTACAGTGCGTGTGTGTGTTGGTGTGTTTCGTCTTTATTAACGTGTGTGTGCGTGAGCTCGCTTTGCCTCACATACGCGCACATAGATAGACGCGAGCGCGACACGAGCGAGGCGCGCGCGTCTTTGAAGCGTTTCATAGCGAAGCCGAAGCGATTCAGTCGAGTGCCGATCGTCCGTGTGTCAGCAGGTGCGTCCGTCCGTCCGTCCGTCCGTCCGCCGTCGTGTCTGTGTGCCTGTATGATTCTGTATGTGTGTGAGTTGAGATTGAGTGTGAAAATGTATATGTGGTGCTTCGTGCGGCACCCCCTCGGTTTATTCGTGCCGTTTTGTCGCTGTTTCTGCCGATTGGCAACCGCACAAAAGTGAACGGAGATATAAAGACTTTAATTGCACTATTGTGCAATCGTTTGCCCGACTTTTCACCGCTGACTCAGTCGATTTTTCCGACATCGTTTCGCGGGTGTGTAAATGTGTGTGTCTGTTTGTAGGCTAACGAGAGAGAGAGAGAGAGAAATTAAAATTGAATCAAACCGGAACCAGGAGAGACTCAAATACTTATAGAGTGGATCGATGTACACTTCGTCCTTAAAAATCCATTTTCGTTCGAATTCACTCGCACAGCACGCTCCCGTTCTGGGAATCATACGATATTTTGTCGTCCTGAAAAGAAACTCGTGTGCCCTCTGCTCTCTGTCGTGCTCTCTCTCTCTCGATCGTCCACCGTGCGCCTGCGCGCTCCCTGTGCCCGAAATCGCGTTATCGCCAACGCCAGTTTGGCCGCAAGTTTTCTCGTCGTCGTGCTTCGAGGTTCATTCGTCGCGTGTCGGTCGGTTCGTTCGGTTCAAGTTGGGTGGGTTTGCGTTTGGTTCGCGCTGTGGTGCGATGCTTACTCGTGTGCCCTCGCGTCGCTAACTCGTCGTGTGTGCGCGCGTGTCTGTGTGTGTTTGTGCGAGAGTGTGAATGTTTGTGGGGATTTATCGATTGTGCACGCATACTCGACCTCATCGCCCTGTCGTCGTGCAAATAAAGTACTTGGCTGTAATATGACTGTTTATTAGTATGTTCAACTGTGTGGCAAAATCGAATATCCATGTCCACAATGTCCACCTGAAAAAGAGCCAGTAATCGACAAGAACCAGTAATCGAACCAACCAAATGATGTGTCGAGTTGGCCTGCGTGTATGAGTTCTTTAGTGTGCATGTATGTGCGTTGACTTCGTCAAACCTCAACGGCTCGTCGTCGTCGGCTGCAGCATCAGAAGGAAACACAATTATTATCCACCACCCACAAAACCAAGCTTCGACATACACAGCAGTTGTATCAACGCTCGCGTCTCTCCGTGCGGACATGCGTGCGTTCCAAGTGTGTGTGTGTGCATATGTGTGTATGTGCCTGTGTGTGTGTATGTGTGTGTGACGCGCGTTTGTGGTCTTAGCGTGAGAGAGCACCACAGCGACGCAGGAACAGATCCGAGACACTCATCCAGTGCAGAGATACTGCCATCGTTGTCAGTTGGGATTATAGTGTTCGAGGTGTCTGTGTTTCCAGCAGCAATAGCAGAAAACAGCAGCCGCACACGTTCGACCCACATTTCGTGCACTGCAGCAGCCCCCCAGCAGCAGCAGTAGCACCACACCAGTAACTGAATCACTACCAGCCGTAGCGCGTCGCTCTCGAGGGAACCGTACGTCTACATTTTGCACTTTGTGGGTGTTTGTGCTTGAGTAGTCTGTGTTATACTGCCCGATTTCGCTATGTGTGTGTGTGTGTGTATGTGTTCAACCGACACAGTCACGTACACACACACACACAATTAATCGGCACGCTGTTTTGCTTATTTTCAGTGTGTGTTGTGCACGTTATGCTCTAGGCTCTCATTCGGTTTTCGGAACGTCGACAAGGATGGACGACAAGGTAGGTGTGTGCGCGTGTGTGTGTGTGTGTGTTACATAATGCCACGTCGACTGGTTGGGTTCCGCGGAGCGGTTCCGGCTTGTCGACTGTTTCTATTTCCTATTCTTTCGTCGTCCGGCAAAGGTCTGGCAACGTTGCCGCTCTACAACCACACAATACTCGTCTGCATGCACATCCATCCATTTCCCCCATATCACACACACACACATACACTATTCACAAAATTATCGATTTTCCCCACACATCACACATCGTATTTGAGTGTTGGTGTGTTCTCGCGCACAAACGCTATGAGAGAGTCATCGATGTAGTTCAGCAGCACAGCTCTTCAAGGATATGTCAGGTTCACGTGAGCATACGTACGAACTGATTTATGTATAATTGGCTTTTCGACAGTTTATGCGAAGCCGTAAATTCGATGTTGCTGATGCAAGAGATGTTTTTGTAATTTAAGTTGTAAATAGATACTTGAACGACTTGACTGTGATAAATTCGCTAGAAGCGCTGGATTCACTAACTCTCTGTGCGCGTGGGTGTTACGTAACAGTTTTCATTCTTCCGGACACGGTGCGGGTATGTGTATGTATGTGCTGGTCACGCACACACACAGAGTAACTCACAATCGTGTTCAGGCTTGATGGCTTGCGTCTTGAGAGTGCGCTCAGCGTAATTGATTCGTGTAAATCACGGCTGCGGTCACGACGTCTCGAAACGTCACTTCCGTTCGGCACAATCGCTGCCAATCACTTTCAATTGTGTTGGCGTGTGAGTGCGTCTCGACTAGCTCGAGCGATGGCATCGTTCTGATCCGTACTACTCCTGTTTTTGGCGATTCGATCTGGTCTTTTTTCGAGCATCATACGACTCACTGAATTCTCGATGACTAATTGAATTACCCAATACCATGTCTCGTATTGCTGGCTGACGAGTGAACTGATTATATCGTTAAATCGCATGTCGTCATCCCGAGCACAGGCATTACGTACTGGCATCAAGGACTCACATACATACAGCACACATACTTATAGCAGTTATGTAACACTGGGCGTGGTTGCTGTTGTTGTATGCGTGAACCGGCTGCAAATCCTCCTTTCATTGTGGGAAACAGTCACCCTAACCACGAGAAACGTCAGTGGTAAAAATGTTTCTATTGAAAATGTTCTCGTCGCTTATCTTATGGACGTTTTCCATGAAAATGGCGAAAATTACTCGGACGTTTCTCCGGGTGGGCCTGAGTGAATCACGTTAGTTGCCATCAGATTTTATTGTTTACCAAATGGATCTAATTTGATGATGTATCGAATAAAATGTGTGTGAGTTTTATGTTCCCTCGATTGCATTAATTAGCACTCCAAACATGAACATTAGACCTGTGTTATCAACTTCATTTCGAACCAGTCTCTACTGTCCATGTTCTATTTTATTTTGAGCAGTTGTTACCAGTACGCTCGACGTTGCGTTTGAAATTACAAACCGACTGCTAACGGCAGCTGTTCCTTTTTCTAACCCTCCGGATCCATTTCGGACGACGGAGAGCCTTTGTTTGTTCCGACCCCAACCCCTCTCCATTCCGAGGATTTATGCATATGTGTGTGTTTTTTATGTTGTCGCATGCTTTGCATGTCGTTGAGCGATAAGCGCGTTCGCATACTGCTGGAATTCAATCCGTCTGCGGCTGCATATGTTTAGCGTTGTGAGTTGGTTTTTGTCTTTCTTCTGCTGCTGCTGCTTTGAAGGTTGGTCTAACCTTCAGTCAGGGTGTGTAGAACACAGAAGCAACCACAGCAACAACATGCAATTGAATACTCGGTTTACTGACAATACCGTGTGTTTATGTATGTGTGCGGAGCCCGTTCAGTCGATTGTCATTCAATCCATTTGATGCACATGCGCTGTTGGGGCGTCGATGGGGAGCTCCGCGCATATTGATTGAACGAATGAATGGAACATAGGACAACAAATGCTCTGTGATTTGATTCGATGATGATATGTCGTCGTCGGCTGCTGCTGATATGTATATGTGTGGATATGCTCACAGCAGCCGCAGCAGCAGACGCAATCAACTCAATATGTGTGTGCCCACAAGTGCATGATGAGCTCCATGCGAGTATACAATTTACTGTGTGTGGGTCAAACGCTGATTAATTTAATACTCTCTATGAATTTCCGGATTATTGTCAAGGTTGTGAGACCGCGTTCGCGCGCATATCGCGCTCTTTCAAATAGGACACACACACGCACATAAACACACACACACACTGAATGATCAGTGGATGTGTGTGGGGGTGTGTGTGCACAAACACATCTAGTATATACCATAGGGCTGACCACCGCCAATTGCCTGCACAAACCATCCACGCCTCCGTATCTACGGTATTTGAAGTCCCACATTCAATTGACCGAATGCATAAATCTTCTTTTATTTTCGCCATACGCCTCGGCCCGACGCAGTTTGTTTGTTGAGCACACAACACGGTTTGAGGACGCTTGCGTGCCTGAGAGTGCCAAGCGTGTGTGTGTCGAGCTTGTTCCGACAAGGACGACAGTCAGAGAGTTGGACAGAGCGAGCGAACGAGATAGAAAGACAGTCGGCGAGAGCGAGAAAAACAGACGAGGAGACATCGATCGAACGCGAGCGTTTGAAGGGAAAAACTCGTACGTTCTGGTGAAACAGTGCCTGCCAATATATATTAGTATAGTTGTTTCAATTCAGTTTTGCCTGTTGTACCTTCCAAATATTTGATTTGCTTAGCCGATTGAGTGGTAAATTTGGCTTCATGCGTTATTTGTGCAGATCAAATCATGCTTTCCGAGTTTTGGTGTTTATCATTCGCGATGTTCACAGTTGCAAGTTACTATATATTTATGATTTTCATATTTCAGATTACATACAATTATCTCCATATAATTTCGTTATTTGGTTTGTCTGTCTGTCTGCGTGCATTAGGCAATACAAATATATCCATAACACACTAACACGCAGTAGTCGACTCATCATCGTACACAGACACAGTCCACTTCGTCGTCGATGGCGCATAACTCAAACCAAACAAAAATCCAACGACCAAACGTTTGCACGCGCACTGTTCGCGACGAATGGGTGTGTGTATGCCTTGTAATATGTGATGGTTTGTTTGGCAACTACGGACACGCTTATTTATATATCGCATCGGCGTCAGTCGTCGTCGTCGTCGTTTGCGAGATGCCTCCGACTCGGCGCGCAAAACGTTTACGACGCGACGCAGCCGCCACGCGACATCTTTGTTGGCGTCCAGTCAATAACTGTAGCGCCTTGCAACACATACACACAGATAAACAGCGTATACACACTTCATATGCCAGCCTATTTTTAATCTAAACCCACATGGGAATATGCGATTTTTGTGTTGGCTTGCTAACGTGCGCCATGAATGAGCGAGATGCTGCAGAAGTTTGTTGTGCATTTAGTAGACGCACACTCACACTCTCACATACACACGTGATGGCTAGTTTCCCCATTCATTCGTGCTTGATCGCGCGCATAAACTTTTACCAGGTGGGAGAGTGTATGACTATTGGATCGTAAATATAATTGATGAGTGTTGTGCACACGCCTCAAAACATATGTACATATTCGATTGGAAATTCTACACATTGCACAGGAACAGCACACGCGTACGCGCATTTGTGTTTTTGTAGGTGTGCAAGTGTGCACCCGTATCTGGGTATGCGTGCGTATGTGTGCGTATCGATTTGCTGCCACGGTCATGCGCAGAACTTGCGGCTTATGTGCTCGAATTCTCGCACATATCACATACCGCATATAGCATATCATGTAATGTTCTATCACGATAGATTTCGTATATGTATACTTACATAATCGCCTGTCTCTGTGTTGCATTGTCGTTAGTTGTTTTGTTCAACGAATTCTACTCTTCTCACAACACAATGCATTCATGTTCAGTTCTAGTTTCGTGCATTTTTTGTTTGTTGGTTTGTTAATCATATTTGTTCTTATTTTCTCTTTTTTCATGCCCAACCCCAACCCTTTCACACACTACCACCACTTCAACAAACATACACAAAAAACGTACAAATTCATGCTTATTTGTTGTGTTTTGCACCTGCGCTTCGCCCGATCGATGTTTTTGTGGCTTGATAAAATCGTTGTTGTTGATGATGATTGAATTCACCGAGAGTAGCATGGCAGAACGGATTCGTACCGAGTGGCCACGGTTGCCCCGGTAGCAGATGACAACATTACCGCCGACGGAATGTTCAAGGTAAGTTATGAGCTTCACATCTTATTATCCTGAAATCTCGATTAACAAAATCCGTACGACGAAACATTGGTGGAAACCAAACCAAACGACACCAATCCAAACGACAGCACACCAATATCGTATTGTGCCTAATTAGCATTTTCAGACAATTACTATGGAACTATGGAGACGTAATGCAATCCTAATCGAATCGAATTACCGCTTGACATTATAATTATTATTATCGACGCCGACGTCAACTACAGCAATTCATCAGTCACTGCTACGCACAAACGAGTGTGAACTGCGTAAAAGATAGAGTTGATGTCCTTGTGAAGTGCTATGATTACGCAGTGCGGTTACTGTATTATTACTTATTACATTATTGTATTGACTTTGACACGTTTTGACACGTGCGACACTGTTGCAAGCAATTCAATGTTCTCACATTCTTTCTCTGAGGTAATTGAGTGTACGTGATCCCAATCAAGTGTACGTTTGGTTTCGTTTGCCGCAAAATGTTTCTGTACAATTGCCAGTACTTTTTTCAATCGGTCGTCCCTCATACATCTATACAATATTGCAGGTAAGTGAACGTGTGTGTTGTTGTGAGGAAGACTATGCTGCATGTTGATCTATAACTTAACTTTGAAGTTGAATCTAACCGATTTGTTTTACGACTTGTTTGCGATGCAGTCACGGCGCAAAATGGCAGCAGGCGGCAAGGGCTCCGCCGGAGCGGGCAAGAAGGAGAATTTGGACGATCTTAAACAGGAGTTGGACATCGACTACCATAAGATTACGCAGGAAGAGTTGTATCAACGATTTCAAACACATCCTGAGAATGTAAGTTAGAAGCGATATATTCATACTTATTGACTCTTATATACAGTGCAATGAAATAATGAGAACAAGTCCATTCAACTATTTCGATCTGGTTATTAACGCAATTCTCATCACAGGGTCTCAGCCATGCCAAGGCCAAGGAGAACCTGGAGCGCGACGGCCCCAATGCGCTGACGCCGCCCAAGCAGACGCCCGAATGGATCAAGTTCTGCAAGAATCTGTTCGGCGGTTTCGCCATGCTGCTCTGGATCGGAGCGGTGCTCTGTTTCGTTGCCTACTCGATTCAGGCGAGCACCAGCGAGGAGCCGGCCGACGACAATCTGTACCTCGGCATCGTGCTGTCCGCTGTCGTCATCGTTACGGGCATCTTCTCGTACTATCAGGTATGCGATTGAAAACAAAAATATATATTCACACTACTACCACCATAGGATTGTGAATAAATTTCCACCCCGCGTAAATCAAGTGCGAGTGCCTTCAAACAAACTAATCATGCCGTTTTGTACTCGATGTTCAGGAATCGAAAAGCTCCAAGATCATGGAGTCGTTCAAGAACATGGTGCCGCAGTTTGCTACCGTCATCCGCGAGGGCGAGAAGCTGACGCTGCGTGCCGAAGACCTGGTGCTGGGCGACGTCGTCGAGGTGAAGTTCGGCGATCGTGTGCCGGCCGATCTGCGTGTGATTGAGGCGCGCAACTTCAAGGTACGTCGTGGAGAACTGGAAACAAATATCTCGTGAAACGCCGAAAGTGCGAAATGGTCGTCTTTCGTACTGATTTTGGATTGAGAATTTATTTTTTAATTTATCTATGTGTAACGAAATATTTTCTCTTTTTTGTTCAATCTCTGATAATTTCCAACACTCAAATTGAGTCGTCACTCGAATTGATTTGCATTTGCAATGCTCCTCATAAGAATTTCTAAAGACCCATTTGAACAGCGCATTTTTGACCTGCATTTGAGTGAGCAGCATATTCGCAAATGCTTGTACACACATACATTGAACTATGGAAACAGCGAACGCGAGCGAACAATGTACATTTATGTTATGTGTACGAGCTCGCATTGCCTTGGACTCAATTGCGAGAATCCACGTTCGCGCTCGCGATGGCTTCGTTTATGCGCGCAAACACAGTTCCGTTTTGATCGAACACGCGTTATATTGAGATAAAAATATAATGCTTCGTCCAAATACATAACCGGAATTTGATCCCGTCGAAAACACATATCCGATGCAAAAAACTCGCACAAAGAACATAAGCAATTATGCGACCGGCGGGATAGATGCGCGTTTGTGTATTCGTATGCTCTCGCGATATGGCCGCTAATGATGATCTGCCGGAGCCGATGGAAGTTCATCGATCGCGCAGAGCTCATCCATTTTCATAGGGTAAATGTGGATACCCCTGGCGATTGCACGCATGCGATGCACCCGCGCAGGGTGGTGAATAATATCGCCATACATGTTGGGCTCAATGCCAACGTCGGCGATTGCGATTTTAATCGCGGGCGCAACGCCAAGGCTGTGGCGACCGAATAAACAAATGGCACCTTTGCCGGAATTTGTGGATATGAAATGTTGTGATTCTATACTCTGTTCTAAACATCCCAAATCGTAATCAGTAATTGCCATCTGCATCTTTCTGGTATGCGCAGGTCGACAACTCTTCCCTAACCGGCGAATCCGAGCCCCAGTCCCGCGGCCCCGAGTTCACACACGACAATCCGCTCGAGACCAAGAATCTCGCCTTCTTCTCCACCAACGCCGTCGAGGGCACCGCCAAGGGCGTCGTCATCAGCTGCGGCGACCACACCGTCATGGGACGCATCGCTGGCCTCGCCTCCGGCCTGGACACGGGCGAGACGCCCATCGCCAAGGAGATCCACCACTTCATCCACCTTATCACCGGTGTGGCTGTCTTCCTGGGCGTCACCTTCTTCGTCATCGCCTTCATCCTCGGCTACCATTGGCTCGATGCCGTGATCTTCCTGATCGGCATCATCGTGGCCAACGTGCCCGAAGGTCTCCTCGCCACCGTCACCGTCTGTCTGACCCTTACGGCCAAGCGCATGGCCTCCAAGAACTGCCTGGTGAAGAATCTCGAGGCTGTCGAGACGCTCGGCTCCACCTCGACCATCTGCTCGGACAAAACCGGCACGCTGACCCAGAACCGCATGACCGTTGCGCACATGTGGTTCGACAACCAGATCATCGAGGCCGACACCACCGAGGATCAGTCCGGCGTCCAGTACGATCGCACCAGTCCCGGTTTCAAGGCGCTGTCGCGCATCGCCACGCTGTGCAATCGGGCGGAGTTCAAGGGCGGCCAGGACGGCGTGTCGATTCTGAAGAAGGAGGTGAGCGGCGATGCTTCGGAGGCGGCTCTGCTCAAGTGCATGGAGCTGGCGCTCGGCGATGTGTTGCAGATTCGCAAGCGAAACAAGAAGATTGCGGAGATTCCGTTCAACTCGACGAACAAGTATCAGGTGTCGGTGCACGAGACGGAGGACACGAACGATCCGCGCTACCTGCTGGCCATGAAGGGAGCACCCGAACGGATTCTGGAGCGATGTGGAACGATTTTCATCAACGGCAAGGAGAAGGTGCTGGACGAGGAGATGAAGGAGGCGTTCAACAATGCGTACATGGAGTTGGGAGGACTGGGCGAGCGAGTGCTGGGATTCTGCGATTTCATGCTGCCGACGGATATCTATTCGAATGGGTTCAAGTTCAACACGGATGAGCCGAACTTCCCGCTGGACAACCTGCGGTTCGTGGGTCTGATGTCCATGATTGATCCGCCGCGTGCGGCGGTGCCGGATGCGGTCGCCAAGTGCCGGTCGGCTGGTATCAAGGTTATCATGGTGACTGGTGATCATCCGATTACGGCGAAGGCGATTGCGAAGTCGGTCGGTATTATTTCGGAGGGCAATGAGACGGTGGAAGATATTGCGCAGCGACTGAATATCCCGGTGAATGAGGTGAATCCGAGGGAGGCGAAGGCGGCAGTTGTGCACGGTGGTGAGTTGAGGGATGTGAGCAGCGATCAGTTGGACGAGATTCTACGCTACCATACGGAGATCGTGTTCGCGCGTACGTCGCCGCAGCAGAAGCTGATCATTGTGGAGGGGTGCCAGCGGATGGGAGCGATTGTAGCGGTCACTGGTGATGGTGTGAACGATTCTCCGGCGCTGAAGAAGGCCGACATTGGGGTGGCGATGGGTATTGCCGGGTCGGATGTATCGAAGCAGGTGAGCGAAACGGAGCAGTTTTGACAACTGATAAAACCGGTTGAGATCAGACGGAAGTTGAAACGTTTCATTTGGTTCATTACAGTCATCGAAAATCGCCTATTGAACATGCTTGTAATTCCGAGTCAATAATTTGATCTTGATTAATTTGGGCCTTCTTAATATTGAAAGAAAGGGGGATAAACATAGAAATCATATTCAAAACCATGAAGTCAAGTTGAAATGATGCAAGCATTATTGAACTGATTCTGTCAAGTTACAAGTTACAACATGAAATGTATTGTTTTCGTGGTTAGGCCGCCGACATGATTCTGCTGGACGACAACTTTGCGTCGATCGTCACCGGTGTGGAGGAGGGCCGTCTGATCTTTGACAATCTGAAGAAGTCGATTGCGTACACGCTGACCTCGAACATTCCGGAGATCTCGCCGTTCCTGGCATTCATCCTGTGCGACATTCCACTGCCGTTGGGCACCGTCACCATTCTGTGCATTGATCTTGGAACGGACATGGTAAGTGCGATTTGTCGATTCGACGCTGGAGTACAGCAATGACTCGTTCTCCGATGATAACGATTTTGGGACAGACGTAGGACTGTAGGATTTAGAGACCATCTGCAGCAGCCGAGTTCAGCAAAGCCGACCGTTTTTCAACCATCTGACATCAAAATTATATGCCCAACTTGTTTGACTAACTGTGATCGAATCTAATGCATACCAATTTGACCCCTTCCCGTCCTTTCAATCCTCTCTCTCTCTCTTTTGTCATTCTCCCACCACAATCGTTGGTCTAAATTGACTGACACAAAAACGCTCGTGTTCAATATAAACTATGAACAGGTTCCGGCCATCTCGCTCGCATACGAAATGGCCGAATCGGACATTATGAAGCGCAAGCCGCGCAATCCGAACTGCGATAATCTCGTCAACGAGAGGTAAAACGCGACAGCGACCCAACAAAAAAAAACCACCCAAAACCCGAAACAAATCAAATCGTCTAACCGATATTGTGTAGAAGAAAGCTCGAGATTAAAACTCTAATTGGCCAGAATTCGAATACGTAATACTTGAGAAAACATGTAGCTAAGCAATTCTATTGCGATATAATATAGACACAATTGTAATGATGCCAGTTCACTCAAGAGTATTTTTCATTCAATCGTGTCATGCGTAAAATCGCGCTGGCTGTCCATGTGTGTGTGTGTGTGGTTGCAATTTCAGTGTATATGTGCGGTGGTGGTGGACTTGTGACGTGTGTGACCTACTTTCGTTTGTGCCATTGTACGAACATAATCCTCAACGCACGTCATAAGAAAACTGTTCTCGCTGCAGAACACAAACGCACACACACCAAATTTAGCAAGCCGATTTGTTTTCGTCTATCTCTAATTTTTCTTCGCTATATTCTCTCTGTACTACATATATTTTTTCTATCTATCCTTTCTATATGAGACATACTATATAGCAATACCCCATAATATAATTTTGTATATGCTAGGCTGCGTGCGTATTGATTCATTTGAGACAAACAACTAAATAAAATTCAAAATCCGAATTTGAAAGTCAATAAACTAAAGTTGATATACTATAGTTAACATGAATATTCGTTGTCATTTAGCTAGCGATTCCATATAGCGAATTTGTTTCTATCTATTTTCGACAATTTACATTGTAAACACTTAGCCTTGTGTATTTTCCATTGCAACATATTAATTATTCCGGTTTCGGATCATGTCGTGATGCCAAACTTGCGAATATGTGTGTGTGGATGCATCCTTGTGCACTAGATAGTAGAGTCATGATCACACGTTATTTATATCTGCTAGCTAACTTTGTCGAACACCCTTCAGAAATTTCGCCAATTCACCCTAATTCCTGAACTCCCAGTTCCATTCCCAACTCCAATATTCCCTGGATTATGTATATTACGCTCGCGAATTTACCGCAATTTCAGCCCATCGATTCGGCGTGCGTCGATGATTAAAATAGTTGCAAAACATAATATTTACCGTGAGCATTTCTGTGCGTGTTTAGGTGCCGGCTATTTCGCTGGCCTACGAGACTGCCGAGTCGGACATTATGAAGCGGCCACCCCGCAATCCGTTCAACGATAAATTAGTCAATTCCAGGTGCCGTGTTAATTTTTTCTTATTTTGGTTTTTATCGTTAATCAGTGTGAGTTTTGAGTTATACTAACCTTTAGTTTCATTGTCGGCGTTCTGTTTCGTCCTGTATCGTTTTATAATATGTTTATGATTTTGATAGTGGAAATCTGATTTTCTAAATTGCGACGTTCGAATACAGGAAATTCACAATAGTTGCATGCGCGCTCTCATCAAACGGCAACTAATCACCGTTCAAAAAACTAAAAATAACTAACAGCAATTTAGTGTGTTCAACATGGATATCGGATAACAAAATTTAGCGCATTTGTTTTTGTTGTTTTTTGTGTTGAGTTTTATCACAGCGGAGATAACCGAAGCTACTAACAAGAAATGGTTCGACATATTTAGAACATCGTGTGCGCAACGTCAGTGAAGTTTCGATCTTGACTATTTGACTATCAACCAACCCCCAAGAAACTACTTTACACAACTATACGAAACACCGCGAATTTAATATTGTTTTCATCAAAACCCACAACACCAGAACGCAAACGGCCAATGTCATCTTTTCATCATCATTATGTTTGTCCCACAGCCAGTCATCACAGTGTGTGTCGAGTCCGACGTTTGATGTTTGTCTGCGTGTTCGATGTTGTTCGTTAGAGTTAAATTGTTCAGGTTTGTGTCCGTTTAGGTGTGTGTTGTTATCAAAGTCCCTGTCTGTCGCAGATTGTGTTCACGTCATCGTCGATGCTGCTTCGTCGCTCCACAACTTCGAGCGTATCTCTGTCCGTCGTTTCAGTCCGTCCTATTTGATCCGTTGTTCGTTCCCTCGCCGAAGAAATCAACAAGTTATTTGTCAAAATTACATTTATGCAACATAAAACATTTCTGTGTGCGTATTTTTCGCCGTAACAATTTCCAATCCGAAATCTAAATTCCGTCTGTTCCTTATCTTATCCACCAATCGAAAAAAAAACAAACCACGCACAATCCTGAAAATCACTCGCACACTCGCGCTTCGCGTTTGTCTTATGTGTGTTCGAAATGTGCCCATCCGTCGGCTTGTGTGCACAGGTGCCAGCCATTTCGCTGGCTTACGAAACCGCCGAGTCGGACATTATGAAGCGCCAGCCGCGCGATCCGGTCAATGACAAGCTGGTAAACGAAAGGTAAAAATCCAGTGCATCCCCGGTGCCGCCGCGATGAGCGACAGAACGCACACGGCGGCCTTTCAACTACACACTCTGTTTTCTGACTCTTTTCTCGCGAAGCAACTTGTCCCCTTTGGAAAACTACTATTCACCATCACACTTTGAATTCAAATTTGTATAACTCTGATTCAGCATCTCACAAACACTCTCTCGCTCTCTATCTCTCTCTCTATCTAAGAGTCTCTTCTCGATTTGTGTGCTGTAATTTTTTCGTACTATAAATATTTGTTCGCAGTCAATCAGTCGTGTGCGTGTGTGTTTCCGTATGACTTGTATCAGTATGCGCATACGAACTATTTATTTTTGATTAATTCTATGCCATTTTCAGATTTTTATATTGCTGTACAATTTGGATCTTTTTTTACGTTTCAACAATCTTTCACGTGTACTTTTGTCCAACTCGATTGAGCTAAATGTCCGTGCTGTGTGCCTGAAAGAGTAAACCAAATAGAGTAATCGTAATCGTATGCCCGGAGGTCTATTGAACGATTTGTGTTGTAGAATGCATTAATTTTAAGATTTAAAGAAATGCTTTAACGTGTTTGGTTATGGTCAAAATCAACTCTGTGTTCGTATATGTTGCAAATTCGGTTACCGTTATTGTTTGAGTGCTTCTTCTTTTAAATGGTTTCGTCAGTATGGATATAATTTATATGATCCAACAGATTATTTGTATATCTCTATCGTCAAAAATAGAATCCACACAATCTCGATGTGATTCAAAAGTATAAAGGTAATAATAGTATAAACTAATGCCTTGATAACCATAAATTCCAATCCTAAGTCCACCACCCTGTCATCATCCAACTAAGTAGTTGCGAGTGTTGTCGTCTATGTGAAACTTTCATCTACATAAACACACATACAACATCCACACAAGCTCAATCATTTATTGATTTATTGCGCGCGACCAGCAGACACTCATCTGACACTGATCAAGTTCCCCATAAATTCCTGTTTGAGCTATATTTATCTTTATCTTGAGTTTCCAGTTATTCAGATATGTAACAAACACACAGCCACATTTCCTCTAGAATAGAACAGCTCAACTAATCTCGTTCTATTTCGTCTAGCCAAGCCCTTATCTATAATACTAGTATAGGAAACCGCCAATTCAACGTGATGTGTGTGCAACTCTGATGGCAGATCTGTTTGGACCGTATTTTGCGATTGCTCTCTAATTTCTCTCTCTCTTTAGACTATCGAACATTTTAGATCAGAACATTCATAGTATGATAATAATTAGTACCGTGTTATGCTAAATATGAGTATTACGACCCCGAACAACGACATCAACATTATGGAACACGCGTGCCAACGTCGAAATAGGAGATCTGAGCCCCCAAAACGTTCATACTACTTGCTACACTTGTCTCGACCTGTAGTAAGCAAACGTCGGCAATCGGGACATGCGAAATCACTCAATCTGTTCCTGTACTGTACTGCACTGCATCTAAATTACCAATATCTGATTCGTGTCTCTCCTCTCTTTCTCTTTCCTTTCGCTCTGTTTCATTTACATTCACCAACTGCGCGACTCCTCCTTGCTACCGAAACGACCGAAAACAAACTATACACAAAAATATCTCGCGCGCCCCGCTCCCTCGAAAAACGAATGGTGAAAAACATCGCTAAACATCGCAACACCAAAACCGAACCAAAATTCATGCCTCGCCCAAACCAAAACGCCCACGTCAATCGCGAATGGTCAAACGAAAGGTTCCGGCCATTTCGTTGGCCTATGAGGCCCCGGAGTCGGACATTATGAAACGGCAACCGAGAAATCCGTATAGCGACAACTTGGTCAATCGCAGGTCAGACACTCAAAACCACCAAACCAAACATTTCGTTCGCGTCTCGTAGCCGAGACGTTTGAAATGCGATGATGTGACATGACACATGATCAAGAACAATTATGATATAATCAACACCACGCACCACACACACACAAGACACATACATACACATAATGAAACCCCACTCCCTATTGTTGTATTTTCCGTTGTAACAGTTGAATCGATGTAAAAAGCAATGATTGTCCAACACACTCATACCCCAAATAAGTCACGTTGATTTTGCTCAAACAATGTTTCTCAACGGTCCCAATGTTTCGATGTGATATTTTTGCGTTTTGAAGAATCCAAAAACCAACGACATACACTCACGAACCTACGATTTCGTTTTCAATTGCTTTAGATGTGTGTTCGTGCGAGAAATTCGTGCCTGATACTATATTCTTTTAGTTTAATCCTGGATATATATTCTTAACATCATTTTCCTTATCTCAATCTGAACCTTCGTGTTTTCTTCCTTACATACATCTATTTAAACACTCATTACACATATACAACAACACACAGAAACGGTGTTTAGATGTTCGAACAGCAAATCGTTAGTCCTTAGTCCGAGTTTTAGCAGTATCCAACATACTAAAACATAAATAGCATAGCATATATATTTATCTAGATGTATTTCATATATGTTCGATTTAGAGGCAGTGTTTTGCACCAAAGCGACATCAAACGAATATTCACAATATGTGAACACAACTGCTTTGCTACCCCCAAATCCCCATACAAATTCTCTCAGTATGTCCGTTGTGTTTCGTTGAGTGTTGCAATACACTCAATACACTTGATGATGATCCAATCAACTTATGCCACATAATTTGAATGCATGCCTCACACGACCCACAAGATTTTCCGAGAACATGAAGAACACGCAATGCTGACCGAATATATAAAATAGATTATAATCATTCGACATAATAATATAGTTTAGTTTCACCTGCAGAGCAGGGGTTCGTTCGGCTCGCATATGTACATGCCGATACATTTCGATTCGTCCTTTATTCGACTCTTACACTCTTTGATGTGTGTATCCACAATCCACAACGGATCAATCCATATGTTTCTGTCACACGAGCGTTTTGCCGTGTATGCTCCTCACTTGCTGAACAACGTTGATGCCGTCGAATATAATTCTGTGTAATATGTATACTATACATAACATCTGCCTAGAAACCGCCTTAAATATTTATGTAATATTGACTTGTGGCACGTTTTGCATGTTTCCTTTAGTAGTTTTTAATTGTAATATTGCTTGTTGGTAGTAGTAGGTTTTATGTGTATGTATATTGGGTTTGGTATAAATATCTTCATATTTGCACGTATTTTGTATATAATAACTTACTCGAAACCGCTTTGCATGTGACTAAAAGATATATTAGTTCTCTACAATGAGAGTGGAATTCGTGCCTAATTTGCAGTGCAGCTCAGAATTCCACTCCCATCCGAGCAATATAACACACACACACAACAAAATAACTAAAATCCTCCAACACGGATCCATGTCATGGATAGAAACACTCACCAAAAGCCCCGATCGCGTCTATCGCGTTCGATCGCATCATCTCAGTGAATAACGTATACTATCCGACGTATCCGACGAACAGACTGATCTCGATGGCCTATGGCCAGATTGGCATGATTCAGGCGGCCGCCGGCTTCTTTGTGTACTTCGTCATTATGGCTGAAAACGGATTCCTGCCGCTGAAGCTGTTCGGCATCCGAGAGAACTGGGACTCGAAGGCCGTCAACGATTTGGCCGATTCCTACGGTCAGGAATGGGTAAGTTGATGTAGAGGTAACAGATAACAATAAGCATATTTCGATAAAATGTAGTCATATTAAGGAAGTGATTTATATAATCTTTAGAGATATGTTCAGCTCGCTCAAACTAACATATTAGTTACACAGATCGACTGACACTTTATTATGGAACTAAATCGAATTGTCGACATAATTTCTCAATACTTGATTTCAATGTTCATTTCACATTCAGCATTCTTCATTGTTCCGTTGTTTAATTGCACTATTTTTTATCGTCCATTCGATGACATCTTATCATTGATTTCGATAATGTGGCACTGCAATGACTAAATTCTAATATATTCATTGCATATTGAAGTTCAATCATCAAATACCTTACTAATGACGAACTGATTTTGTTCCTCGTCCCCAATCAGACCTACCGCGACCGCAAGACGCTCGAGTTCACCTGTCACACCGCCTTTTTCGTGTCGATCGTCGTTGTCCAGTGGGCCGATCTGATCGTGTGCAAGACGCGCCGCAACTCGATCGTGCACCAGGGCATGCGTAATTGGGCGCTGAACTTCGGCTTGGTGTTCGAGACGGCGCTGGCCGCCTTCCTGTCGTATTGTCCGGGCATGGACAAGGGTCTGCGCATGTACCCACTCAAGTATGTATATTGTGATATTATTACTTGATTTCAACGACGTGTTCAGAGATTACTCGATAGGATGTTGGATTGTGTAATGTAACATTTCACTTCAACAATTTTGATACGATGTTTCGGATATTTTGGCGGAATTAACTTGATTCAATTCGCCCAGAAACTAATGCCTCGATTTTCGGATATTCCGTCTTCCTCCGCTTCGCAGGTTTGTGTGGTGGCTGCCTGCCATTCCGTTCATGCTGTCCATTTTCATCTACGACGAGACCCGTCGTTTCTACTTGCGTCGCAACCCCGGCGGCTGGTTGGAACAAGAAACTTACTATTAAGCTAAACAGACACACACACACACACACACACACCCATGGCGCACACACTCAAAAAAACATTATATCCATATACATACGAACATTTGTTTTCGCCTACTCGAATTCCAAGACAGCACCGACAAAGCGACAGAGATGAAAGAAAAACAGTTCAAACACACAACCGAAACACACACACTCACAGACACATTTCGATTTATTTTTTATTGTTTACACAATAACCGAAAACCGCCACAACCAACAACACCCCCGAAAATACACACACCAACACACATGTATTGAGTATATAAAGTGAAAAAATCAACAATGAAAAATGATATTGCTGAAAAACCAGGCCCACAAGTACATGCGAACCTTCCTTGCTCCCCGAATCGAAAATGAACAACCACATAATGATGAAAACATCATTTGACAACCACCCCATTCCGCCCCCTTCACCTAGCCACGCCCATGCCCCTCCAGATCCCCGAAACACGCAGAACAACAGAACAACATGCCATGTTGTAATTTTAATGATCTTCTCTCATATTAATGCGCCTCTATGTAGTGTTGATAACATTCACACAGGCATACAGGAACACTCACGTTTACTAACTAAAAGACACACACACACACTAGCACACTAACACCTCGAAGAGCGATTGCATGCTGGATCCACTCGAGCTCTGTGTTCTCGCGACATTTTCGTGTTGGGATCCCCATCATCATAAGGCAGCAGCACCAGAAATGCAGTCGAGAATGTCGCTATCGCATGTGGTTAAACATGCGCATTCAGTAATAACACAACATGCATATTATTATTCAACATATTCGGCCACACACAAAATATGCGCTGCGCTGAGAACACACAAAACTCACACTCGAACATACACACAAACACATACTCAATCACACACACACACACACACACACACGTGATGCGTTGCCAAATGTGCGCTTGATGCGAAAGAGCGCGTATTTGCGCAATGCCGAGCGTTTTTTGCTGCCTGTTCCCGCTGCTTTTGCGAAGCTCGTCCTGCTGACCCCCGATGGCGAAATGAGCGCGGGGAGTGCTGGTCGCCGCCAAACGGAATGGTGCGGGGGAGTCCGTTTGAGCGTTTCGTGCGCGCATGAAAATATGTCGCGTCGCAGCGTCGGCGGAGGGCTCGCAGTTGTTGTTACACCACACATACTCACACATACAGTCCACACACACAAACACACACACACACACACACACACTGTTTGCATTCATTATATACACACAATCGCAGTGCATCATTGCATTCATCGAATACGAATATATAGAGTAAATACATTGAAAACCATACCCAGAAAAAAGTACGACAAAAAATTGAGAACCCGAACGGCGTTTTTCTTCGTTAGATGTGTACGATTATGATGATATGGTTTATCGCGGCGGCAGTGGATTGTGGGCGGGTTTTGTGGGAGCCGTAATTCGCAGACTCACACGCCGGAGCCGCGTAACCGCGAATGCGTTTTGGTTGAATCTAACAAACACTCGAACACCGACACATTTTCTCTCGCGCTCTTCTGCAAACCTTAACAAAATGTATTAATTGTAATAAGTCAGCATGAATAACATACCATTCTATTTACACACTCACACACACAAGACACTCACACTGAAACTGAACAATGTTGTCATAAAAAACAATTTATTATGTTGTTTAAATGTAAGTTTATAGGCAAAATTATGTTAATATATATTTATGGATATATAATTAATATTAATACGAAAAATGATGATTATATCTAGAGTGAATCACACACAAAATGACAAAAAATAATCAAGCTACGCCACTTTCATACACACATCCTACTTTTTCGTTCGACACACACACACCGTAACCAAAATATAAATATAAATAAATATAAAGTATATATTGGATCGAACCACAGACATCCCACACAAACTCGAAATTTAACGTAAATATGGCACATAAACCAACATCGACACACTCACACACACGAACACAGATGATCTATATATACCTGCCTGATTGTATTTTAATTTCATTACTCAGATGTGAACGAAGTATTTTTTAGACGACACATACACAATGACAACAACACGACATTCAAACTACGAATAATGAAATATATATATGCATTAGGACAACAAACTCGATGAAGCACACACGCGATACCGACGGACTTTCGACGACACCAAAACGATGACAATGACGCCGACGAACGACGTTGCAAAGACGCACGAATCAAACGACCACGACGACACGCTAGACAACCGACACCAACGATACATTTTCGTATTTTGCTTTAGGACACACACACACACACGCGCGGACATCGCGTAACAAACACTCAAACGGGTGAACGAGACAACCTGGTATAGGCACCGCAGACTCAACACGACACGGACCACAGAGGACACGTGACACAGACGATGACAAAAGACAATTAAAAATGCTCTGACAAAGACAGAGAGACAGACAGACACAATACACACGACAGACAAAAAAGGACGGAAGTGATAGAAACGTATTTCACCAGAAAATCGTCAACGCCGACAGACACATACAGACGCCTAGACTCCGGACAGAGCCGCCGCGGTAAACCGACAGACGACAGCAGACAATAGACGAATGATTTTTGACATGCAGTTTTTCGACTGCCGGACAGACAGACAAGAGGACAAAATATGATGAAAAATAAAGTACTCATAGACACACACAATATATACGGAACGGACAGAATACGGACGAATCGAACAGACAAACGGACAGAATTGCTGAGGTGCCGACCGGATAACGGAAAATACCGTATAGCGCACTCTCAGCATGGACTTTCACACCCATTCACCCATACACCCGAGTACACTCTTTCCCTTCTCTGACATGCGACACACAAAGAAACATGCATACTACACACCTTGCAACATGGAAAACAATAATAAGTAGAACGGTCATGATTTCAATAAAAATGAAGAAAAACAACCACAGCCATCACCAGTCTATAGATAATGTTTAAATATTAACTGCGAACAAGAAATGATGATGAAATATACACTTGCATTGAAAGGAGCGAGCGTGAGAGCAAACAGAAACGCGCATTGACGTGCATCCCACACCACTCACCCACACACACACACACAAACACACGATTAAGCTTACGTCAAACACAAAAAGTATATTTAAAGAAACAAGAAAGAATAATTAACTAGTTTAAAGAAACATACCACCATGCACGTGCAGGCGCCGATCCAGGATTTGGTAGAGGGGGGGGGGGCTGATGTGGCGATTACTAGAATTTTTATATTATGGGTTATGCACTCGAAACGCCTTTCATCGAAAAACAATTATTATTATTGTAAAAGGAACAACAAATATCGATAATTTCGAAAGTGGTTATTTCATTTCTATTTCATTTTTTCAAATTCACCTTTATTGTCCATTGCCACAAAGATGAAGAGTCTAGAACCAGGGAAAACGTCACGAGTAATTAAGCATCTGACATTTGATTAATTGTTACTCAATCAGTGACGAAGTATCCAACTGAATATTGTAGAAACCACTACACCACTAAATAAGTCGTTGTAAAAAAATATGAAACGTATAAAATTGGTGGCAATTTATTCAAGAGGAATGGAACATTCCAATGACAGTAGTGCATAAATTTTGGATGGGATTTTTATGAAATGTACTCTGTGTATCAAAAAAGTCATGCCACATCCATCCATCTGGAATAAAATTTTCCCGATTTGTAACGTTCAAAATGTTCATATTTCACAACAAACGTATACTCATTATGTCACTCTTATGGAATATTCTTGTGAAATAAAATCTACGGTTAGGCAATTCAAAGCCATTTATTTTGATTAAATTCGACTTTATCACGATCATAGAATTTTATAAGAATACGCACTATAGTTAGGGATTGCAGTCTGATATTATTATAGTTTGAGTGAACAAATAAAAACCCGACAGCGTAATTTTTTCTGAGGTTTTGTGCGCTATTCTATTACCTTTGATTTGAGTATATGTGCCTCGTTCTATGTCACTCTAGTGAAGACTTTTTTGTAATGGAGGTGATATCAAATTTTTAATAAAAGTCTTACGTAGGCCTGGGAAATTGACAAAAACGACTGCCCGGAGTCTTTTTTTACCCTCACAATCGGACACTTGATAAATTTGAAAAGCGAAACAAATGTGATACCTTTTGTAAAGGAAAAAACTTCACTTGAAGCAGTTGTCTGTTTAAATTACTGG
>JANTBZ010000006.1:602303-622280 GCA_024741255.1 Exechia fusca
CCGACCATGAGCCAAGATATTCAAAAGAGGCACATCTTTGGGCCTGGCCAGAGCCATGAGGGTAAGGGAGGGTTAATATGTGGAACAAATTGTTTTTTAAAGTGAATTATCGTACTAACTTAAATTAAAAATCTATTTGACTTGGTTTTTTATAATTATTCAGCTTGAAAACAATTCTGTGCAACTATTGGACTACATATAGTACGCGTCACGAATAAAATGATTAATTTTGTAAATGATGCTGTTCTGTTGATGTGAATGTAGATGTTCACATAACGTTCCTCGTCAAGTTTGATTTGTCATTTGTACAATTAAAATATTGATTTGGTCAGTAAATTTCCATTTTGTTCATTTTTTAAATGTAATTCTTCAATACGAAAACCACTCAAATGTAGCCGAAAATTATATGTATTTTTGGTATTACATTTATATTGAATATTGACGGACCCGGGACTTCCTGGGACCAACATGAGAAGTCTCTAGTCTCGAAAGTTTGGCCCCGGTTTCGAGTCCCAGATTTTCCATTATGGACTCGAATCGCAAACCCTAATTGTTTTCAGTAAATGATGAAGATAATGATTATATTTGAATGTTTTCAATCAAATTCTCTTCGTAATATTTGTTATTTAGGAAAATAATCATATCACAAAAAATCATTATTTGATTATTTCCCTAAATATAACCAATGAATTTCATCGTAAACATTAAAATATAATAATTGATACGAAACACATGTTCAAACATCCGAATCGGTTTTGTTCGTATAACTCTGGCTATATTGGGATAATTTTCAATCCGCATCAAAGTATGCATGGGAACTCGCGAAATATTTGTCGGGCGTGCAAAAACACATTCGACACTTGTGCGCGATGCGCGACGTGTTTTTCAATTCCTCCGGATCGGCGGTTTTTGTCTCTCTAGACAAGTCTTCCGATTTGGCCGACTCTCAAGACGCCCAGCCGTGACTCGAATCGTTAGCAGGCTGCCATCGAGGAATCTGTAGTACGATCATGTGAGTGAATAAATTTGCTCCACTGCTCGTTACTTATCTTCATTTATTTACAGCCACGATTTTTGAATCCGGCGGCACTATCGCAACAACGCCGCGTATGCGGTGCCCATCGAATTTTAATGTTTGAACATGCATGTAAGTGTACCCGCATCGATGGGTTCAGCAGATATCTGCTTCTCTGAATGGTATTAATGGTTTTTATTTGTTTTCTACAGGTGACGTTATGGCCGATATCGAGAACTAATTACCACACAACCACCACCATCTTCGCAATCACTTCGCAATCACTGGCCACCGCCACTGCCGCTGCAGCCGCCGACGACGGCCGCGAAGACCTATCAAACCTGCATCAGCATCTCGCAATCGGCGTCGGCCATCGGCGCCAAGCACGAACGCGAGCGCGAGCGCCGCGAGCACAAATTCGAAACGCGTTTTTTAAAGTTACAATAAAAAATAAACGATAAAATAAATTTAATTTTCCCACAAAATATGTTCATATAAACGGAATTGTCTACATTATTTATTTAAAAACACAATATTTAATATAAACGGAACGCGCGTACCATCCCCGCCCGCCCATTTTCCGCTCGAACCCGCACGTGCAAAAAATCGCACCGCGCTCCCGCTCCGCTCAAACACGCTCATGCCGAGCTCACATCGTCCGCTCCGATTAGAGCGTTTTCTGGCGGCGGTTTTGTGCTTCGTCTGATTCTCGAATGAGCAGTTTATGATTGGAATTGATGAGCTCGGCCAAAAATTGATGAGCACGTTTGAGCTCGGTGGGAGTTCGATGTGATAGTAAATTCTTGATCGGGGAGTAAACGAAAAGGTATCGCGCGTTTTCGGCTTGTATAGATGCAGGAAACCGGTTTAATTATACGAAGTAAAATGTTGTTCAGCCTCACATACCGTACTTTTTCCAAGTTTTCTTTTATTATCAGTAATTAAAAATTAAATATCTTTAATAATACATCGTGATATCTGTACATATTGTACAGTCTACGTTTAGTCAATGTGCTAGAAAACTGTTCTGCTGCGACTTTATTAGATCTACGGACACGTTCCATTCGCCGTTCGCTGGTAATCTGCAAATTAATATAGCACATTATTAAATAAATCAATACTATCAATTCAGTGAATTCTACCGTACTTGTTTTGAATAAACAGTTCTCCGACTTTAGCACACATTCGTTCGTGAACATTTTGGTTTTCCCCGCATCGTCGGTGCCGCAGATCGGATCGAACGTGATGTTACAGTTGGTCTCGCATCCGTTCGTTTGGTCGAGATGTCCCTGGGATGTGTTCAGGACAATTAGCAGCGCCAGGACTAGTGGAAGAAATTGATGAAGTTATGTTAGAAATAGTGTAAACGATTTTATATTAAACTTCCTTTGATCATGCTTTGGAATTCTGTCAATAAAATATTAATTACATCAGCGAGAGATCATAATTATCGTGCATGTGTGCGCGTTCAAAGATTTCCATTGTTATCTCTATCCGCCTCTATATTTAGTTCAGTAAACCGTACACATCTCCGAAGAATGTAGATTGATTTATTTATAGTTGGAGTAGTGGCGACGCACGTACGAGCCTCTAGCATATTGACAGCACGCCGATGTCTATATTTAGCCCGACCAAAGCCAAATCAATAAACCGTTTAAGCAGTTCAGAAGTCGTATCTCGCGATTGGCAGACCGACTTACTCATCGTTTTTTAATTGTCGAAGAATGCTTCATGCTTCGGTTGCAAAGCGGATACGCGAAGATTGCCGATATGATACAATATGGATTGAAATTCCGAATGGGATGCAATGCTCCATGCTCCATCGAGTTATAGCTTACGATTATCAGTATGAAACATTATTTTATGGATGAACAACTTTGTTATGTATCTGACCATTTTTATGTAAATTCCATGACGACGATTTTTCGTATCGACTACCAATTATTATCAACAATGTATTGAATATTTCGCTTATTTTAAGTGATCGTTTCAATCAGCAATTTATTGAAGTATGAAACATTACTTTACGGATGTACGACTTTTTTTTTACAAATATACAACTGCATTATCTATCTGATCTTTTGTACGATATGATCGATATGCAAGTCTCATGTCAACGATATTCCAAACTCGTATCGATCACCAATTACCACCAATGTGTTGAATATTTGACTTATTTTAAGTGCTCGTATCAATCAGCAATTTATTATTCCAATGAGCCAATGAATTTGCCCTTCCCATGTGTTATATTGATTTACCACACTGGGCGTATGCATTTCGAGTTATCGTAATTCGGATCGTCGTTGTTATATAAACCGGTGATCGGCTGAATCATTTAGCATAGGGTTCAATTTCGTACTTACTCGTGAATATTCCGAACACAGATTTCATGTTAGCGACGAAGTGTAGCAGATGACCGGAAAAAATGCCGAAGTGCGCGAGATGATAATAACCTGCTAGCTCTATTGAACAACACGATGATGTCTGACGTAGATGTGACTCACGTAGCACGCACAACATCAATCTAGTAAATGGTGTATAGATGTAATAAATGAGCTGAGAACACCAGAAACCCGATTCCACGTAATCGCTTCCAATGATTACAATATTCAAAGAGTCGATGACGCCGAATGTGTGCAAAAACTGGGCGAAAAGTAGGAACAAACACGAAACGTACCACTTTTTACAATCAAATAATTATATCAACGCACGCATCAATTGTGAAACAACAACTGCGCTGACCACTGTTCGGATCTGTCGATCGACCGGCTTCAAATGTGAGACTGACGCTCTCCGACACTTGTGCGAAGAATTAATCTAATTTTTCATGGATCGTTTATTCTGTATACGTGTGTGTGTGAGTGTGCATGTGATACATATGACGACAACACGTACTAGTATATAATTCTCTTATTTAAGCGGAATTGAGATCTGTGTGTGTGCAAGAAATTGATTATACATATGCAATCAATGAACATTCAATTTCGTTCAGGCTACATTGATTTAGAATGTTTCTACGTACGATGACGACGGTCAGAAATACAGAGATTATAAATGAATATTCAGATTGCGTGTTGATAATAATGAATAAATATTTGTTTTGTATGTTCGTAACTAGTGCAATTTTTCATCTATTTTAAATCACGTGTTGATATTATTAATTTGTCTATAGTTTTGTTAGATTTTGGATTTTGGAACATTTCATTCTACTAAAGCTAAATATAATCTAGACTTGCAACAATAGAGCTACTCCGGCCAACGTCCATTTCGCTGACTTATCCTTGGTTTTCAGATTAAACGTCCACACATAAGTTGGTCCCCGAGTGCGCGTTTTGTACACAGGACATTGGTAAATGTTTCGCAGATCTTGCTTGTCCTGTGTAATGGCCTAGAAGACGGATACGGAAAATAAAGTTCAATTTAAATAACATTGAAATTACTATTACATCAGTATTTCTGGATTACACTCACTCTAACATTGATAACGGGCATAGGCGGAAACAGTTCTTTCAGCCTGGACTCCGTAATTATGCCGGACTGAATTTCCCATCGAGCTCCCTCCATGTACAATCCGTGGATGTAGGCGCCTTCACGCGGCGCAACGCTACATCATTAAGATAGACGGTTATTTCCCAGACAAATCTCATCATTGGTCTGACTTACGTGAAATCTTCTTTGCCTTTCTTCGTGACGTCACAGACGAGGCACATTTTGTCCAGAGGCAATTCGTTGCGACGAGCGGTACTCTGCATAATCGCCGTAAGCAGCGATTGTGGGTTGAAGAATCCGGTCAACCAAACACAGGCCGGAAGCTGGAAAATCAAATAACATTTAGACTGGGATATGAAGAAGTCAACGACACAACATACCACAAAGTCTGTCGACCAAGTTTCCAGTTCTCGCAGTCTCATCGTTAGATCGACGAACCATGAGGTCAATCCGTGCAGCGATGGGTAGGCACGAGCGGTCCAGATCGGTGGCACCTGGTCGAGGAAAATGGCGTTCTCCAGCACCTCCATGTCGCTGGTTATTGTCAGTTCGCCCTGGTGAGTAGCAATGTTGTGAATAAGAGTTATGTTTTGTCGATAATAAAACCATACCTTCATTCCCAAGTCCAGTTCCTTCAAACTACGCTTTATCTCGCCCGTCAGATAGTTCATCCGCTCGCACTCCTGAAACGCCACAATCACATACGGCGTCCGCTCCTCCACCTTGTTCATTATCTCCAACATGTTGAACTCCTCGGGCAGTTTCTCGATAATCTCGTCCAGCACCTGCTTGACTTTGTCCTCGCGCGTTATCGTCACTCCGCTGCCGGAGCCCACATCTCTGGGTTGCATCTCAAACACCGTCCGGAACAGACTCTCCGAAGTGGTGGTCAGGAATCCGATCTCCGCATTCGGATGCAGTCCGTACAGAATCGGAGACTCGGGCGGCATCACGTCATCGATGTAGTTGTGATAGCCCTGATAGTCGGTGTTCGGAGGCGCCGGGAAACCGGGCGCCAATTGCAGCTCGCCATCGACCAGATCGGCGTGCATGTACTCCTCCAGATACGAGATGCACAGCCGTCGGTCCCAGTCATCGGTGATGTGACCGCCGTACATGATCTCACCGAACAGATAGCGCAAGTCCTCCCACGGCACCTTCGAGTTCGCCTCCAGGTAGTTGAACAGCACCGACACGGAGATGTTCAGGTCGCCCACATTGAACGGGTAGATTTTGTTCCAGCCCTGCGGGCCGAACTTTCGCCGCTCCGCCACAACGGCATGGAAGTAGCACAGCGAGAACAGAATGACTTTGAACTCAGCCTCCTTGCCCGACATTTCGAGCGTTTCCTGGGTGAAGTTGTCCAGAGCCTTGTGCAGATTGGCCATCATGCCGGTGGGCGGTTCGTTGGTGATCTTGATTGAGGACTCCAGAATCCCCTGCGGTATGATGTGGGCAGAGGCTGTGGCTGCCGGTTCGGCGCTCACGAAAATCCTATAATCCGGATGCGAGCCCTCGGCGTAGAACTCCATCTTTTTCTCCAGCTCAGGCAGCCATTTTTTGGTCAGATGGATGTTCTGCAGCACCACCCAATGGCCATTCAGGGCTGCCGCTTCCATGGCCTGCTCGGCAACAGTCTCCTGACCCTGACCCAGCGACACGTTGTAGAAGTTACCCTTGTCGGCAGTGTAGCCCATCTGCATGCCTAGAGCTTCTACGTCTTTCAGCGGATTCACGCCGGGCGAGAGAATGAAGAAAATCGGCGTAGTCGGACTGGTCTCCTCGAACGACCGGGCAAACTCGACGGTGCGATTTTCCACGTACTTGGCGCCGAGATTCTCTTCGATGAAGTTCGCCACCGCATAGGTCATGCGATCGGGGCGCATCGCTCGCATCATGCACAGACGCTGCAGTGCCGTTTTGTTCTTCCATTCCTGCGGGAATTTCTCCTTCTCCGGGCACTCGGACTCGATGAGTTTCTTCCAGCGTTTCGAAGAGGTCTCGATGTCACGGTCGAGATTGCGGAATTCATCTTTTGCCGCCAAACTGCAAATGCCACCCCATGAGGTGTTGTTGAGGAAATCAACTGGGCTCGTGACATGCGGTTTGATGGGAAAACGCAAGAGAAAGTCGAGGTCTGCCGAGGAGATTTCCTCGCTCATCAGGAGAATTTGGAATGTCATTTGACAGGCAAAGATCAATTTGTCGCATTCGAATAGACCTCGAGTGGTGTATTGGTACACTGAGAATGAGATGCAATCGATTAAATTGATCACGCGAGTTGCCACATCGTCTGACTTTTCCGCCTTTGAAATGGCCTTCTGGAAAACGACACTGAATGCTTTTAGCGAAAACTGATAAATCGGATTAATCATGTTCAGATCGTTCAAAATAAAGTAAAGCAAACTGGCCCGTGCCGCTGCCGGACGATAATATTCGCGAGCGAGATCGATTTCCTGCGATGTTATCTTGGCTTCGATAACCTTTCGCTCGATTTCGGCGGCCGTCTTTTTGGTCGTCTCCAGATTTTCGACCAACGCAGTGTCACTCAGTATATTCGCTCCGGCCGATGATAATCGCGATAGCAAATCGTCTTCGAGAGATTTGAGCATAATTTTGAAATCGTTCTGTTGTTTTGTTAGATCGGCTTTGAGTTCCTCCAGATCGGGTCGCTCGGCTTTCACAACTTCGGCGAGCAGTTGATCTTCCAACCCGTCGCGAGTGACGGTGAAATTGATTAGCGTTGTTTGCGCTTGCATTTCCGGTTTGTAATGGGGATTCGCCATTTTCGTGTGTAGAATGAGACGGAAGTTGGAATTGTACTCGACTTCCTTATCGCCGATTTTGATGGCCCTGTATGATAGTATTCATTAACAAACAAATTCAAAATAACAGTATATCATTGACACACTTACTTGCCCTTCTTTATCAGCGTTCGTCCAATCAATGGATCCAGAACAGGATCCAGAATCTCACCGATATTTTCAATCAAAACATTTTGCCCCATGCACAATGCTTTCTCGATAATATCCAAATACCCTTTCGATCCTAATCGAATAACCTTAAGATCTTCATTATATTTTTGCTTGATCCACTTAACACCCTGCAATTGAGGATCAATCATCAGTGGCCATCTGTCTGAGTTCGACAATATCGTGGCGTTCTCAATCGACATCCGATCACTGGGCAATCCCTCGTTCTGCCACAGAGCAATTGTCGTGTCGTCTGTGAGCAGAGTGAGCGGATCCAGCCCCTCTGTGATCGGAATGGGCGGCTCGAGAGACCGCAGATATGGCAACCAGAGTTTGTGCATTAAATCCAGGCGAAACTGTTTGGTGAAACAGCCGACGTAGGAAATGAACGCTGTGATGAGGAGAGTGTCGCCTGGTAGAGTTGTTCCTTGGGCCATAAATCTGGAAAACGATCCGATTAAATATGGATTGACTTTCAATTTGTAGATGAATATAATTACTCTGCAACAGCTTCGGCCCAGCGAACATTTTCACTGGCAAGACCACCGACCAGTCGATTGGCCAACTGAATAGTAGCCTGTGTGGCATCGGCCTGTTTTTGGCAGCGAACTTTGTCGGCCGTAGCCGCTTCAAAATTCGCTGTCAACTTTGCCAACATTTCTTCCAATGACTGAAAAATAAAAATGTTATCGTTATAATACAATGCCAATCGTACAAATGTTCCACCAATCTTACCGCAACTTTGCTCTTAATCACTCGTAATTTCTCCTCGGCAGAAGCCAAGTCAGCATTCGCTTGAGCTAACGCCTTTCGTTTGGGCTCTACGTCACAGAACACCTCGTAGAATTTGATAATATTGATCACCCAAGCACACAATCCAGCAGCAGCTCCCGACTTCGAGCGAATGAAATCGGGTTCGAATTCAACGTCTTGAAGGTACGGTTGAATGGCCTTGCAAACTTCTGGGTGTATGTTCTCTTTGTCGTAGTTGATCAGTGCGTCTAGGAACGCATCGACTTTCGCCATCACAATTTTGGCAGCCTTCCAGGTGCGGTCCTTCGGTATTTTCCCGTTCGGTGCCATCAGTACCATGACTGCTGCTGTGACATTGGTCACAGCGCCCGGAGGCGATCCGAAAGATTTCAGTTCCGTCAAGTTGTTTTTGTTCAACGTGTTAAGAGCTTCTTGAGCGGCCAATAAAGCTGGTTCAGCTTTGACTAGATCTTCCTCGCAATCCTGCTGCTTTTTCGACACCTCTTCGGCGATAAATCCAACCTTCTCTTCTTCCTCGTCGGCTGAAAGAAAAATTGAAATATTATTGAAACATTTTTGAATAATATTTGTAATTCTAAAATGTACCCAAGGCTTTCTCGGTCTGCACCTTCTCTGTCTCTATACCGACAATAGCAATCAAAGCATCAGCTGCGTCATTTTTCTCCTTCAGTTCTACTTCTTGAATTGCCAATTTCACTTTTAGCTCAGCGACCTGTTCGGCTGTACTCCTCAGCTTGTCCAGACCGTTCTCGAGTCTCTCAATTTTCTCGCTGAGCTCCAGATTTTTCTGCTTCAGCAGCTTCGAGTACAAACTGATCTGCTCCAAATATGACTTGGGCGTCGTATAATTATAACGCCTCTCATTCTGCAGATACGTCTTCGACGTTGCATTCACCGACGTATGCACATAGGCCATAAACTTTGCCACTGACTCGCGATACTCACTGGACATCTGCGCGTCCTGCAAGAAGTTCAGCGACACCGACACGAGTGCCTCCTGCGGCCACTCGTGGAACCAATTGATCGATGTACAATTGATGATGGCCGGGAACTTGCGCGACCTAACACGCAGAGTCGCTCCAACTGGCGAGAAGCACAGCACAATCTTCAGCTGCTTGCGCACCCGATCGATGAAAAACTTCCAGCAATTCTCACGCGTGTCCAGCAAACCTGCACCCTTCACCTCGTTCCGCACGCCGGCAATAATATTCTCCACCTCGTCATCGGGAAACAAATCCGGTATCTCGCCCGAAGCGAGCATATCGTTGATCAGCACGAGAAAGTTCTCGTTCGAGATCTGGGCGTCGGTCATCAGAAACATGATGCCAACATTCTTTAGTCCGGCCTTCAGATACAAACCGGACAGTTCGTTCTTCAAGTCCGCCACGCCGTAGCCTTTCTTCAGCTGGATCTGTGCCACCTCCAAGCTCGAAATAAACGCTGCGAGACGGGACAAAGACTGTTTGCCACTGCCACCGACGCCCACCAGCAGCGCGCTGCCCCGCGGCGACTCCAGTATCCGATTGATGCGGCACACATGCATCATGGCGTCCTCGAACATCACCAGACTCATCGCCGCCACCAGATCGTTGTACGACGTTTGCGCCTCCTGCAGCAGCTTCGTCAGGCCGCCCCAGTCCTTGATGGGCATGTACTTCGGTTCGCCAATGCCGCCGGCAAAGTGACAGTAGATGTTCGGCCGGTCAAAGACGATTGATTCGTCGATCTCCTCAAACGACTTCTTGACAATGTCCGTTTGGATTTTCGTAAACGAATCAATGTCCTTGTCGTCCGTCAGTTTGTCGCCGTACACGCGCTGACTCTCGTGCAGCCAGATGCGGATCATGTCCGTGGGCGTGGTCAGGCACTCCGTCGTGCTGAACAGAATGCCCTGAAACACGTTGCTCAGATCGCGCAAATTGAATATGTAATGGAATTTGATGGCCGTCGGCAGGAATATCTGCGCAGCCTTGTTGTGCACGGCCAGCGCCGAAGCCACAATACTGCCAGACATTTTCGTGATGATCGGATTGAAGCGCTGCTCGGCGTTCGCAAAGTGTTGCGTCAGAATCGTGTTGTAGATGTTGGTCAGCGACTCGGTGCCCGGGAAGCTGACGGCGAACACGCAAAAGTGCCGCTGCAAGCGCGGATTGATCGTGAAACTGCCCGACGTCGGATTCATGCACGACACGTACTGGCAGTTGTTGATGTCCTTCAGGGACAGCTTGTTGCGATCGTACCAGTGACCGTAGTCGAGATGCTGGCGCACGATCGTGTGCGGCTGAACGGTGCCGTACGTGTCCACCTCGGGCATGTTCATGTCGTCGATGAAGAAGATCATCGTTTTGTTGCCCGGAGGACCATAATTGCGACCGGCCTTCTTCTCGAGCGGTTTCTCCAGGATCTTTTGCAACATTTCCGATGTTGTGTAGAAATTGAAGGGCACATTTGTGACTGCATAGTTTTCGGAGAGATTTTGGAGTTTCTCATTGACCAGCACGGTTTTACCGCATCCGGCATTGCCAACGAGCATGATGGGATGCTTCTTGACCATCAGGATGTCTAAGAAATATCTGATCCGAATCGATTCGGAGGTGTGCACAAGAACGGCCTGCAGCGGTAGATCGGAGTCTAGCTCGAACTTCGGTACGTTCTCGGTCCACGGAACCCATTGCTTCTGTTCCGCATCGATGTAGTAGTCAAACACAGTTCCACCTGTCGGAAACTTGACCGTCTTGAACTCGTTCACCCACCACTTGCTAAACTCTACGCGATAGTCGATCGTCGTGTCCTGAAACATGGCCGAACCGAAGGCCCAGACGCAAGCAAACACGAAATACAAGTCAAACCACTCTTTGGGCGAATCAGCCGGCGTATTGGCCGGAATTAGCAAACATTCCAGCAGATGGCACAGCATCTGAATGTGGGCCATCTCGACGACGGGGGTGATTTTTTTGAAACGTGTCCGAATCGTATCCAGGCACAACGGAATGTACTTGTCGAACAATATCACCAGATTGCTCTTCTCCGCCGGATGCTTGCGCGTCTCCAGCCAACTGGACACGTACGGATTCCAGCCCAGATCCTGCGGATTGATGTACAGAATGCCGGCTCGTGAGACCGTTGCCGGAGTCGCCGTGCGCAGGTTGGAAATTTCGAAAATCAGCCGCATCATCGGACTGAGCGCGATGCGTTCGTTGCTGGCCAATGTGAGCACCTTGTTGTCGTCCATGACGGTGTTGAGCGACTCGATCCACATCGGATCGATGTCGCCGTCCAGCACGATCCACTTGGGATTGTCACCCGGCAGATTGGCCTGATCGCGCATAATCACCGAGAACAGGCCGTCCTTCCATTCGCGCGTCGACGGATTGATGATGCCGAACAGTTCGTCGTTTGTCACCGCTTTCGGGTTCAGATCGTTGAACACCGGCTTCCGCTTGATGTTCTGGTACGTCCGGAATAGCGTCTTCCACACCTGCGTTTTACCCGTGCCCGCGTTGCCGACAATGAACACGGAGTGACGCACTTCCAACAGTTCCTCCAGCTGCACAACCTTCAGAATGAAATTATCTTCCGGCTGCAGCGTCAGATCCACAGCAGCCTGCTTCACCGTCTTCTCAAAGTCCTGGTCTCGCTTGCGCGGCACATCCAGTGCCGGGAACAGATCACTGATCAGTCCCATGAACACCGGCATGTCATCGGTGACCACCTTCGGTATGTTGAAATCGCGCAGCGCCCGCATCAGCACCTCCTCCTCCGGTCGTCCGGGATCGCCGCGCTTCAGCGATCCAGCCACAACCAACACCGATTTGATAGCACGCAAACCCCAATCGTAGTGGTCCTGCTTCGATAGCAGCTCCTTGCACAGAGTGTACAGTGTGATGAACTTGCGAGCCAGAACACGAGCGTCCTGGAAGCCCTCGGCGACCAGCATGATCTCGCAGATCAGCTCGAAATCGGGCACCACCATGGCGCATGGCCGGAACAGTGCCTTCAGATTTTCCGGCAGCTCCGTGCGACCAGCGTAGCCCGGATTCATGGTGATGAAGATGCCGACCGTTGGCACGCACGCGATCATCTCGCCCATAAAGTTGAAGATTTTCTTCTTGTCCCGGATCGCGTCCTGCACGGATTTCACTTGCACCGCGACGACAGAGAGAACTTCGACTGAGATCCGGTTGAACTCGTCGAAACAGCCCCAGGCACCGGTTTGGGCGAGGCCTTTGTAGATATTACCGCAGGACTGCAGGAGAGAATGATCAGATATGAATAATCGACAATGAAGAGGGCTGAAAGTAGTCTAACCTTGTAGTCCATTTGCTCCGAGCAATTGAACACATACACCATAATCCCCAACGCCCGTCCCAAATCCTTCGTCGTCTCGGTCTTGCCGGTTCCCGCAGGTCCGGCCGGACCGCCGCCCATCACCAGATGCAGAGACTGCGTCAGTGTGATGTAGCAGCGATCCGTGAGCGGTGTGATCACCAGACGCGGCGTGTTGCCCAGATACTCGTGCGAGTAGAAGAACTGGGCGTCGCAGATGTTGGCGAAGCAGTCCGACTCGGTGTCGTCCCATCGGTGCCGCAGCTGGGACTGCCACTGGAAGGCGGACGCCGATTCCAGTTTGCACAGGATGAACTTGTTGACGACGTCACGCGAGTGCACGTCAATGGTGCAGATGGTCATGATCTTTTGGCGATCGCCGCGACTGAGTTCGCCCAGCAGCAGCGAGATGAGGACGCTGAGTTGCGAGACTTGCTTCTTGAAGTAGTCCTTGATGGCGTTGTCGTAGCCCTGGTGATATGGTCAGAAGTGGTGACTTGTTTCTTGTGAAATTGCATACATTTGCACGTTACCTCTTCGAGCCGACTGAAGGCGATATTCACTTCAGTTGTCCACCAAATCTGCGTTCCACACAGCGAAACCTGTGCCGGATAGTCGAAGAGCCATTGCTCTCGGGGCTTCTCTTCATATGTGACCACAGCCTCGCCCATTGTCATGCGCAATGTCGATCTCATGCGATCCTGAACTCGATTCAGCCATAGCTCAACCTAGTTGCGAATATGATCATTGTTTTAGCATAAGGAACATAAACAGCATAGATTCGAATTTACCGGTCCATTGCAATCGGCTTCCTCATTGAAAAGCACGTTCTCCCCGTCTTTGGCAATCATTCCAAGAGCACAATTGATAACGCATTCATTTTCGTCCAGTTGGAACTTCAACTTGGCGATCGAGTCAAACAATTTCGTCAAATGTTTGCACACGAATTCCGGCTGAGTTCCGTTACTGAGAATGTCCAGCAAATCGGCCGATGATACGAAATAGAATCGCGGAAAAGCCAGTCGCTTCGTCTCCAAATACTCGGCCAATGCCTTCTCGCACAGCATCAGCTGACGCTGCAGACTGTCCAATCGGCTGCAGAGATTCGCCCGATTCGTCGATTCGACGACGTTCGATGTTTTGGACATTTCGCTCATGAGCAACTTGAACTCGGTGTCAATGCTGTCGAAGCGTTCCGAGTCGACCGGCAACTGGACGCGAATGTCCTCGGAGCTCATGAATATCGACTCGAGGTGCGTCCAAGTGCGCTGCACCTCGAACCAAACGGTGATCACCTGGTCGGCGACCATGAGCTTCTTCTGCCATGCGGAGACTTCTTCGAGGAAATGGGCAATGAACTTTGATGTGATCAGGTTCTGCAAGCATACTTGATTGTCCTCAAGCGTTTCGATCAGCTCCTCGGAGGCCTTCAGCAGGGAGCTGCCCGTGCGGGCATGAATTTCATGGTCGAAATTCATCGCCGACCAGGTGACATGCAGATCCCGAAGAACTTTCTCCATGGACATTTCTTTGACGGCTTTGTCAACGATGTTCTTCACCTCTTCCTCGCATTCGTGCAAATTGAGGGCGAGCAGTTCGGCCAGTGTGGTGTCTTTGTCCATTATGAACTCGACCTATTTCAGTTTTAGTTTGACGAAAGTTATAGCGATGAGAAATGTGAATCCTTGTAAAAAAAAACAAATTACCATTGCGAAAATGCTATTATTTTGCTATACATTTATATCCATGGATATTTGAAATTGATATTATGTATTATTTATTTATATACACTTGGCAATATGGAACGTTATGGTATTGACAGATATGTATGTATTTACATTAATATACAGGATTTACTTACAGTTATGGTTTTGGCTAGTTCTGCTAATTTCTGGAATAATATATACACAATTTATTATTAATGGATTAAATGTGCTGTACATATTTATTTTGCAATAGACACCTAGTTCATACATGGGACTGCTAATGTAGATCTACGTGATACAAATTATCATAAAAATGTCATACTAAATAATATGCAATATAGAAAATTGTATTCAGAAGTTCAATAGATGCGTATGAAGAAGGCATACATAATAATTAAGGAGAAAAAGTGTGAAGATAAAAGTAGAAAGTGTATCAATTCAAGAAAATTGTGTTAATCGACAGGCCAGGGACATCTGGATAAATCCTCATTCCTCATGCAAGTTACACAAAAGATTGAAAATAATATTTGCTTGGCTATGATGAAAAATAACGACTCTAATGCTCTTATTCAATGAGAGTGTGAATTAATTGTCATAATTATAAAATCGCTTCTTGAAACCTTTGTCGACGCCATCAATTGAATCCAATGGCGTTCCCTTATCGCCGGATTTTGCAACTCTCCAACTGCCCTCAAAGAGGTGAGCATATTTTTCACAGTCGACTCGAGCATCACAAATGCATCCCATTGTCGCATCTCTTTGTCCAGCAAACGAACATCCTTCGCGAATTTCTTGCACTCTATGTCCATATTCTCAACGTCAATCTTTCGCCACGGCGTCAGCTTCCAGTCCTCGATGCTGGTGCGCACAATGTAGATGTAGTCCCAAAGGTGCTAATAATATTTTGTAATTTGTAAAATGATTATTTTGTCATAAGGCCATAGTTTTTCAATTCCTACCTTCAGCATTCGAAGCTCTTTCCTACACTGCTTCAACAGCTTAAACTCCGGCACATTCACCTCAAACAACCCACCCGAACACTGAATCTTCTTCATAGCATTCTCCATCCACAACAAATTCATATTCACATCGTTAATCAGCTCATACGGCTGGCAGTTGTCATATCTGAAAAACGCATTGCCCCTAAACACCTCCCGATACGCCACGATATACGCATCAAACTCGGCTATCCGATTCCGAATCGCCACCACCTCAGTCGCCTGCAGCGGTGCCACCTGCTGCTTGACCGTTTGCGCAATCTTCTTCGTGTTCTCCCACTGCTCGGGCAGCTCCTGCAGCAGCACGTGCACCTCCTCCGGAATGTCCATGTCATAGTACTTGAGCAGATCGATCGTCTCCTGCATCGGCTCGAACATCTCATCGGTGGTGAGCGTGCGCTCCTTCACGTTCATCAGGTACGCCATCACGCTGACCAGCCGCGCATAATCACCCTCGGCGACCGTCTGCAGCAGACCCTCGTCCGCCTGCCTGATGAACGCGCCCAGATCGCACAGATTGCTCGTCACCCGCTCCACGAGATGCGACTTGAACATGTTGCCCCACTTGCGCACGATGTTCAGCACCGCCTGCCGGAACGGCCGCACATCGACCTGGAACCAGGCGTTGAACACCTGAAAGCCGCCAATGTTCTCGATCTCGCTGTACAGCGACTCGTAGATGTCGATCTGGTCGCGGAACGCCTCGATGGTGGGCGCCTGCTCTTCGGGCGCCGTGTGCTCCTTGTTGGCGACGAGTTCGATTTCGTCCGGGTCGAGCATTCGGCCGTAGGCGAGGAACAGCTCCATCGAGTACTCGCGATCGTCCAGCCACAGGTACGAGTAGCGCTCGAAGCCGCGACAGAAGTCGGCCGCCTCCTGGACGACGCGATTCACGCCGTCCATGATCTCCATGCGCATGTAGACCATGTCGGAGTTGCGGGCGATCTGCTGGCGGTACGATTCGGCAGTTGCGGAGTTCACACGCTTGATGACCTCGGACATGTTGGTGATGTCGGCGATCAGGCCGGCCAGCAGGTGGTTGAAGCCCTTGGGGTCGTCGGTGTTCAGGGAGGGCACGAACACGATGTCCGGATCGAGGAGTTCGAGGCGCGATTCGAACAGGGGTGCAAAGTTGTTGATCGAGTCCATCTGCTCGGCAATGTAGCCCATGCTGACGCCGACGGTGAGGAGGAGGTTGTCGTAGACGATGCTGTCGACGAAGGCCACGTAGGCGGTCCACTTGTCGTTGGAGTCGGCCGGGTCGGCCACGTCGAAGAGGATGCGATTTTCGGAGATGAGCCTATGGGAAATTCGAGGTAAGCGTTATGTCCATTCTATCATGAAATTAGGAAGGTTTTTTAAATAAAGGGTTAGAGAGTGGACTATAGAATGCATAAAGTGTTGATCACAACTAGTGTACTGTCTCTAATATAATCAGATCATACTCATGGATCGTTGTCGAAATTTCCTGAAACGCAGCATATCGTTTGGTTATGCGATCATCGCGTTCGTCCATGCACAGCACTGCATCCTGTTTGTTGTCCTTGCGCTCGAACAACGGACACTTGGTGAATTTAGAGGTAATAGTTCTGATTTGATTCAGGTTGAATTGGATTTGTTGAACTCGACCTTGCAGGTGCATAATAGGCACACGTAGGGTTTGTAAATACTCGAGAATGTCTGTAGAAGAAAAATGTGATAATTTTTCTTATGGTTAGAAGTTCATCGTCAATGTATCTCACTATCCGAAGTCCATGTAAGAGTTTCCATTCCTACTTTGACGCATTTGTCAATTTCCTCGATCTCATTCTCGATAAGAGCCAGCTCGAAGCTATTACTGTTTTGAATCACCTACAATGGAATCATACGAAATTATCGAACCTTTTCCAAGCCATCAAATGCTCACCTGATTGTACCAATGAATGGTCTTATCCAAATTGACCGTTAGCATCCAATAAGTATCACTCAACTCTGCAAACTCCAACCCGTCCTTCGGAATGCTCTCCACGCTCAACAGTCGCATCTGGTGAATCTCATTCAGAATCGACTTCAATTCCGGATGGAAGTTCTGCAGCAACACCTTACCGTCCGCCTGCCTCGATATCAGTGGTCTATTCAAATGCTGTTTGATCAAATCCGGTACCTTTCCGGTCCAACTCTCGAACATCGATACGGCAAATTCGTCCAACTCTCTGAGCAGCCTCCGAACGCGTTCGATCAACGCCAGCGCTTCGACTGTCTTATTGATGGGATGGCTCAGCGCTTCAAAGCTATTCAACGGACCGGTAATTCTGGCCGCTAACTGACGCGACCAACGCAACGCCGCCGTGACCGGCGGAAACTTGCTGTCCGCCACAAATCGACCGACCTCACGTCGAAATATAATCTGTGTATCGTAGATATTCTCACAAGCCGTCACCTCCCCATTGAACATCACCAGGATCTGCTTGTACTTGCTGTCGAACTCCTTGCTGATTTTCGGCCGATCCAGCACGCTGCCGGCGATATTGATCAGCTTGAACACGCTGTCCAGACAGTGGCAGTCGTCGAATGCCTGGCACAGAATCGCCGCCAATTTCATGTCCAACTCGAGGATGCGCGACTGAAAATCCTCCAAGTCCGAATTGAACTTTGTCTCGTCCGGATTGAGGACGTCGTACGACTTGGACGCGAATGCCGCAAAGAACTGATTGAATTCGACAAAGATCGCCGTGATGCGGCAGCTCAACTGTCGGCCCATCGGACCGCCGACTTCGATTTTCTCCAGTCGCAGGAACTCGATGACGGTCCGGAAGAACCACTGAATGGTGTGCAGACGCTGGGCGAACGCGTTGAACCGTTCGAACACGGCGTTCGGATGAAACGTCCACGGCAGGCAGGTGCGTGGCGGTTTGAAGAACGGCGCCAAATTCGCCTTGTACTCATCGAACAGAGTGCGAAATTCCTCGAGAATGTTCAGCGACAGAGCGATGCGTTGCATCGCCTCATCGATGTCGGTGTGGAATATCGAAGATGGGTCAAGGTATTTTTTCGCCTGATGTATGATCATGTTGCAGATTTGTCGCAGGAGAACGGTGATCTTGGAGGACTGGCAATAGTAGCGAGACTTCGACCAGACCAGGCAAACGACATGCATCAGCGGTTTGAGGAGTATTTTCGATTCGGCGAAATCGGTGTCATCGAATTGGGTGAAATGGCGTTGCAGCGGATTCAGGTAGCAAGTGATGTCTTTGGATTCGGCCAGAGCTGTGTGATATCCGGATACAGTTTAAATTTTGATCGTGATATCATTAGAATTGAATTTTACTTACCTGTCACCACATTCTTGAACATCGTCCGAAAGCTGGGAAAATACGCACTGCGAGAGTGCTCCAAAATCAGCGCCATCGAATGGATGCGCTCGTCTCGCAGTTGCTCATAGATGTGCGTCAAATTGCTCAATCGATTGTTCCAAAATGTAATTTCCGTCACTGGTAACGGATTCTGCCCGTTGTTGAACGCATTCGACGGATTGTCCTCGCACACTCCGTGGATCTGAGTCACCCACTTGATCAGAACGCCCTCGATGGAGCCCTTCAGATACAGGTCGACATCACAGACCCCGGTTTCGGTGAGCGTTTTCGCCGCCTCCACCATCAACTCGACGCCAACGGGCATTGCCAGAATCGTCTGGCCATTGACCTGGCCTTTGACCTGGTAAACAGTGCTCTTCAGATTGTGCACATGCCGCTTGACGTCCTGGGCGACCATTTCCGGCCAAACCCTGTGGTTGGCCACGTTGGACAACAGGGGGACGAAAACATCGTCAACCAAGCAGGAGAGTTGTTCGATGGGACGGGTGGTTAGATCACCGACAATGACGAAGGATTTGCAGTCGGTTTTGGGGACGGGTTCGGCGTTCTTCTTGATGAAGTATACGCCTAGATGGAAAATGTAAAAGGTTTATTTGAAGAAGAAATTGTAATAAAGCTCACCATATACTAGTCCAGCTCATTAATTTGAAACATGTTTTTTATTCATTTAATGTGAAATGGTACACTTGCTCAATACTTGAAATGAAATAATCTACGAAAAAATCGATTGAGTAATGTCTCAACCTCCTCTAATGGTGGAACCTTGAGCCTTGATGTCGTTGTAAACCAAAAGCAGATTTTAAAACATTATTTTTCAAATGAGGACTTGTGCCCAATTCCATTACATTTTATTTGAATATTCGCTCGTTGTTCTAAGTCAATCCATAGACATGTTATGATCCTAACCAACCATAAAACATCTCCATACAAAAAACGGTGTTTCGTCAACGGTTTATAGGACATAACTTTCTACAGGTGCAACTTAGAACTATACACACATACTCAAATGGAAGATAAAAACAAAATCCATAACGATTTCCGTACTTTCATTCGAAAGTAAAGGCTCCACCATTATATACGGATAAAACTGCATCATAAAAAATGTTGTGCAAATTCCCGTTACACTATAATCCTTAAAGTAGAGCATGTTTCAAATTTATGAGTTAGGGTAGTGATGGAGAATGACTAGTCCGAAGATTCAAACCCATTTGCAGTTATGCAACAAAGAATCTCTGACCTAAATGAATGGTTAGCACAATCCTGTGCAATTCAAAATCACTCTCCTTACCTTTGCTCTTCAGTTGCGTCAGTGGACAACTGGTCAGCGGCAGCAGCTGCGCCGAC
>JANTBZ010000006.1:660711-677718 GCA_024741255.1 Exechia fusca
GAGCGCCAGCACATCGAGGTCAGTCGCAAGAGCGTGACGGCGAAACCGGTAAGTAGGAGTGTTCGACACACTTGTTGAAAAAATCACAGGAGCATCATCATCAACACCATCTACATCCATTAACACTCCTTAATGGAGTGTTGGGCGGCTGTATTTTAAAATTCGAAGCTTTTACATGTTATTTACTGTTGATAGGCACCAGTATATCAACACAAGTTTCACTCAAGCAGGAAGCTTTTACTAGAACAAGATCAAAGCTCAACTTAACAGAACACAGAGTGATAACTGTCGAGCCAACATTTACGTGTCTGTTCGCACACGGGCAGAGTGATCGGTGTTTTTTCCACTCTGCGCTTTGAGAACTAGTTGTTTTTGAGCATAGCAATCTGTCTATTACTCATTCTCATTACACAGTTCCCTGGTTTGACGATGCGTTTGATAAATTTGAGGTCTTGTACTCGGGGGTTCGGACCACGATTTGTGATTCCAAAACCCGTCGTCACAGGAGCATAGTATCCACTTGAAAATCATGGGTCCGTCTAGACGGGGGTTACATTGAATTAAAATACATCTACTCGGAAGTCCCAAAGTAAAGTGTCGAAAATAGGCTAGCTGCATAAAAAAGAACCAACGAATATTTTGAAACGATAACACTGCGCCGACGAACGCACGACTTGAGTGAGAACGTAATGAGATGCACAATCGCGCTGGCGCGAATCTCTCTCGCTCAGTGATTGTGGTGATGAGAATGATAAGGCAATGACCGGATCATGGTTTTATTGTGCCTGTCCACTAAAAATGGAATTTAACGGATTTCAAATGCATTCATTTTCATGATGAACCTTTCTTCGTCGTTATCAGACTCGCGTACCAATGATGGAGATCCTGACTTCTGTGCCCGTGTGGGCGCTCCTTTGGCTGAACTACTCGAACATGTGGGGTTTTACATTTCTGGTGAGCTCGGCTCCCAAGTATATGCACGAAAGGCTCGGATTCTCGATAAGTAGTACTGGATTTTTGTCCACAATGCCGTATGTGTCTCGAGTCCTGGGCGCACTTGTGTTCGCAATGCTGAACGATTATATTCACCGGAAACGCTGGATGTCGACGATGAACATGCGTCGGGTGTTTAGTGTGTTCTGTGAGTATGCTCGAATGTAACCGATCCGATTTCCTGAAGCTATGTTCTACCTCATAGCCCATATTATGCCCGGCGTGCTGTTGGCCGCATTGCCATTCTGTGGCACGGATCCGTACGTGTGCGTGGCCGTCATATCGCTTGCGTACGCCTTCAATGGAGCCGTCACACAAACGGCAGTGACCAACAGTTACGATTTGTCGCCGAACTTCTCGGCCACAGTGATAGCCATCACTGTTGCGATTGGCAGCACGAGTGGATTCCTCACACCGACGGTTGTGACTTATTTCACGAATGGCGTGGTTCGTATTCACATCAGATTGATGATTATTTGGTTTACAAAGAAATGTTTCTTTTGTGTGTGCAGGATAAGTTCGAAGGATGGCGCAATGTGTTCCTACTCGGTGCGGTTATTTACATAGTACCTGCCTTGATATTTATGTGTTTTGGCAGTGCGAGCATACAGCCATGGAACTTCCAAACTGAGAGAAGTGAAGACGACGAAAAACGAACTGTTTCGCCAGCTCTATTGAAGGATAATGAAGGACCGCATACGTTAATGTTACCCAAATGAATAGCGTAATAAATGAATTACAAAAAATGATTTTTCATAAAAACCGTTTGAGTATTTTTTCCAACATGTGCTGTTTTTACGAACAATTTGGACCATGTCAAACAAATCCACCGTTTTGTCTAGCTAGCACAGGGGTTGAATCGATGTACTTTTGTGTATTCAGCTTGACAAATATTCCAGAGAAGAATGCGTCAAATGCACCTTTATACCGTTCGAAGTGATCACGATACCATTTAAGGTCTAGCGTCAGCCACTGATGAACAATATGGAGGACATATTATCTCAATCGGACGATGTCAATAATATCAGAGTGTCCATCACATACACATCGATATCCAGCACTGCGAAACCGTCGACCGGCAATGCGTTGACCAGCAAATGCAAGTATTTCGTTATTATTATATGGCGTAAACGCGTTCACAGATTAGCTGTGCAAGTGAAGTGATAACCAATTTATGAATCTCCTATCTGGAGGCATTTGTTTCGCATTTCCTCATAAATGCAACCTATTTAGTCTACACCATACAACCTGCCAGACAGCTACCAATTAATTGTTCAACGAATATAAATTTATGAAATGGGACGTTGTGAGTATCACGCCTGCCTGCAATGAACTGCAATTAACTATTCTAATCAATTTGTCCCATTTGTCCAGTTCACATACCTACAAGATTTTGGATATGGCTGTTCTCGCTGACTGGATTCGCAATGAAATATACGTTCCAAAGTACTATGCCTATCGCAATTCTTGCCATGGCCCAGTCAGCAGACAACGAAACACTGCCGGATGTAAGTATGAAATCGAACTTGATATAACTGAATATAACTGAATCGTTCTGGAAATCGCTCAACCGCCAGTACGGACCCCGCTATCCCTACGCTCCGTACGAGAAAAGCTCCATTCTGGGAGCCTACTACATTGGCAGCGCCGCAGCCGGACTGCCGATCGGACTGCTGCTCGATCGCTTCGACTGCGTGCGCTGGTACATCTTCACAGGCATGCTGGTTGCCGGCCTGCTCTCGATTCTGATACCGTCGATCGGCTGGTCAGTAACGATGCTCATAGCCGCACGTGCCATCATCGGCGCCTCGCAGGGCTCCACCGTGGCGGCAATGCACAAGATGTTCAGCCAGTGGGCACCGCTCGGAGAGCTGGGCCGATTCACTGGCTCGATGTCCGGCTCCAACCTGGGCACAATTGTCACGTTGGCCATCAGCGGCATGGTGATCGAGCGGCTGGGCTGGCAGTACACGTTCTACATGGCCGGTGCGGCCGCGATGGTGTTCTGCACTGCCTGGTGGTACACGGCGTACGCGTCGCCGGCGCGACATCCGCGCATCACGGCCGCCGAGCGCGAGTACATTGAGAGCAGCCGCAAGGACGTGGCCGCCACACCGGTACGATTGGAGTGGGGTAGTGTGTCGCTGAGAATTCACCAAATTTTCATCCGCTTACATTTGACAGCCCCGTGTGCCGATGTGGCGAATCCTGACCTCCGTGCCAGTGTGGGTGTTTACTCAGCTGCATTTCGCGAATATGTGGGGATTCTCGTTTTTGGTGACCTCGGCACCAAAGTACATGAACGAGCGACTCGGATTCTCGATCGCCAATACCGGGCTGTTGGGTACTTTGCCGTACGTGTGCCGAATTCTGGCCACCGTAGTGTTTGCCATGCTGAACGATTGGATGTATAAGAGACGCCTGATGTCGCTGATGAACACGCGACGGATATTGTGTTTTTGCTGTGAGTATGCGCTGTCCAATCAATCAAATTCCAGTATGTTCATTGTGATTTATATTTTGAAGCACACATCATGCCCGGTATTCTGTTGGCTGTATTGCCATTCTGTGGCACCGATCCGTACGTATGCGTGGCGATTTTGTCAATTGCATATGCGTTCAATGGAGCCGTCACGCAATCGACGACAATAAACACCCACGATTTGTCGCCCAACTTTTCCGCCACTGTGATGACAATTGGGTTCGCTGTTGGAAGCATAAGTGGCTTCATCTCGCCGACAATCGTAACGTATTTCACTCACAACGCGGTGCGTATGGACATGTGTGTGTTTATATGATTTAGAAATATTATTAAAACTCTTTTCTTACAGGACTTATATGAAGGATGGCGCAATGTGTTTCTGCTGGGTGGTGGTATCTACATAGTACCAGCATTGGTATTCATGTGCTTTGGAAGCGCGAGTATACAACCGTGGAATTATGTTGAAGAGAGTAGTGTGGAAAATGATAAACTATTTGTTGGGCCAGCTAAGTTGCACGAAAATCAAGGACAGACTACGAAATAAAATACTCGTTAACGTAGTGCATGAGTGTTACTCTTATATATATTTATCAAATCGTTAAGTAGCTTGACAATTGTGAGCCAACCCCATTGTAGATGTTTTGCCAAACGATTAATCCATCTTTACAAATATCGCAAAGCATAATGTCAATAAAATATATTCGTCGGTTTACCATCCAATGAGTTCTGGATTTCATTCGTTCGTCTAGCATATACCGATGATGAACGAAAAAAATACAACAGACAAATATTCATCAGCAGACGCTGTTCACAATAGAGATGACCGATTCCACAGCAGAAATTCAATTACATACAAGTCGTTATCCAGTGCTGAGGCGCCAGCAACCAGCATTAGGTTCAACAACAAATGCAAGTATTCAGTGTGTTAATGGTCATGTCATATATCAATCGGACATCTACACGTTTTGTCTGATTAGAGGTGCATATGATAAACGTACTATCTATGAAGACATTTGGGTTTCGGGTTTGTCGTAATTCATAATGCAAGCTATTATTCAGTCTGTGCAATATAATCTTCAAGGCAGTCACTTTCTACTGTACGAGAAAATATAATAATTTAATGACACGTTGTAGGTATATAAAAATGTTAGCGGCAATACAATTTTCATAATATTATTGTCATATTTCCATAGTTAAAGTTCCGACACGATTCTGGATATGGTTGCTTTCGCTGATCAGTTTGGCGATGAAATATTCGTTTCAAAGCACTATGCCTATAGCAATTCTAGCAATGGCACATTCTGAAAACGAAACACTTCCGGATGTAAGTATGAAACTAATACTCATTCTTATCTGCAATAATTTAGAAATGAATCATGCATGTATGTCACTGGTAGTACGGTCCGCGCTATCCGTACGCCCCGTACGAAAAAAGTTCCATTCTGGGTGCTTACTACATCGGCAGTATAGTTGCTGGAATGCCCATCGGATTGATGCTCGACCGATTCGACTGCGTTCGCTGGTACATCTTCAGTGGCGTGCTGATTGCCGGTTTTCTAACGCTTCTCATACCGTCGATCGCCTGGTCGGCGACGGCTTTGATTGTCGTACGTGCCATAATCGGTGCCTCTCAAGGCTCTTCCTTGGCTTCAATACACAAGCTGTTCAGCCAATGGGCGCCATTAGAAGAGATGGGTCGGTTTATGGGCGCGTTAGTCGGCAACAATCTGGGCAATATATGTACGTTGGCCATTAGCGGAGTGGTGATCGAGTCTTTTGGATGGCACTACAACTTTTATATGGTCGGAGCGGCTGCGATGCTGTTCTGTATCGTCTGGTGGTACACGGCTTATTCGTCACCAGCGCAACATCCGAACATCAGTGCGGAGGAGCGCGAGTACATCGAGTCAAATCGTAAGGGCGTGAACAACAAACCGGTATGTCGAATGTGCGATTGAGAATATGAATACCTACTTATTCGTTCCGTTATATTTGCTAGACTCGTGTACCGATGTTGAAGATCCTAACTTCGGTGCCGGTGTGGGTGCTCACGCTGTTGACTTTCTCAAACATGTGGGGATTCACGTTTCTGATCAATTCAGCGCCAAAATACATGAACGAAAGACTCGGATTCTCGATCGCAAGCACAGGATTATTGTCAGCCGTGCCGTATTTGTGTCGTGTCTTCGCAACATTTATGTTTGCTATGCTTCACGATTACATCCACAAGAAGCGATGGATGTCGACCATGAACATGCGACGATCATTTACTGTGTGCTGTAAGTGAACTTTTGACAAGAAATTTGGTTACCACTATCGTATTCAAAATAATTTGATCACGGAAGCACACATCATTCCTGGTTTGCTGTTGGCCGCATTGCCATTCTGCGGAGACGATCCGTACGTGTGCGTTGCAATTCTGTCCGTTTCGTATGCGTTCAATGGGGCCGTCACACTCACGGCGTCAATCAACAGTCACGATTTGACGCCAAACTACACCGCAACTGTGATGACCATTGTGTTCGCGATCGGCAGCCTCAGTGGCTTCATCTCACCGACAGTTGTGACGTATTTCACACATAACGCGGTTCGTATCGACATGAATTTGTACATCTTAGAATTGTTCCATAATTTGTTTCTGTTATTTGTGTACAGGACTTATACGAAGGATGGCGAAATGTGTTCCTGCTGGGTGCTGGTATCTACATTGTACCTGCATTGATATTCATGTGCTTTGGAAGTGCGAGTATACAACCATGGAATGTAGTGGATGAGAGTTGTGCAGACAATGATGAACTGTCTGTTGTAGCACAATTGAACGAAAATGATAGGCCGACTTCAAAATAAATTAAATTATGTTATTAAAAACGCCTTGGTTTCGGTTTTCTGTGTTTTGGCAGTGTGAGTATACCAACATGGATTTGATTTGTTATAGACTAAAGACAATAAAAACTAACTGATGAGCCAGCTGGAGGCGAACGTGATTAACAAACTTCGAAATAAACATACTGTGTATTTATATAGTTATGACTCAAGGACTCAATCAAATTGTCAATCGAATGCACACATTCATCAACATTTTCGCAAAAGAATTATTCACAGAATACTAGCTATTTTCACTCACTTATTCGAAATGTATCGTTAACACACAAACACTGGTACACGCGGCGATCGCTCGACTGAAAGTGCCACATCTCAAATTCTTGCGTTGCTCTATACGAGCATACCCCAACGCGTAGTGACGTTGTATGTAATCATCATCATTGTCATGTCATCAACAAAAAACTCTCACAGGTATTATGCTCCAACGTGTACAGGTGAGCGCGCCGAAACAACGACTCTAGCATTCACACTCGTCTTACTTTCACTGGGCGCTCTCTGCGCTCTGCTTATTGTTGTCGAGACGCACACGTGCGATCGTTCGACTTCGATACACAACAAACACGAATGAGAGCGCTTAGCACGTTGAACTCTTTGCAAGGGCACGCATTCATTCATATCACTGCATCAACAAATCTCCCCATTACATCACCCATCATTAGAATAAATGTATGCACTGTATGCACTCACCTGCAGCTGCTGCTTCGGCTGTCCCGCCGTCGGCTGAGCCTTCTGATGTCCGTCCGGGATGGCAAACAAAACCAGCACCGACTCCTTGCCCGTGTACTCACTGTCCGCCTGATACGCACGATCCACGCGGAAGAATCCGCGTCGCGTCAGCTGAATAATATCGCCCTCCTTGCACGCGCGCAACGCCGGCTCTCCGCTCATCGGCACCTCCACCCGCGTATCCTCGCCGATAAAGTCCTTGAAGTCCTCGTTCTTCGCCAGCACCGCCTTGCTGATGATGTGCTCAAAGTACACGCACTGCACGGGCGTCCAATCTTCACGACCCGACGCCTGGCTCTCGGCCAGCCACGTCAACTTCAGCGTCTTCTTGAAGTCGGTGTTGTCCAGCCGCAGCTGCACATCAACCGCCACCACCGCGTTCGTCTTCGCATCGCGCACCACCTTCTTCACCATCATATTGCCCCAATTGATGAACGTCGCCATCTCGCCCTCGCGCAGCAGCTCCGCATCGGCCGCATCGATGCGCAACAGCGGACCAATGCGCTGCTTCTTCACGCCCACCTCGGCGTTCTTCGGATGCAGCACGACCTCAGTCTCCGCCTCCGTCGCCTGACCCTCCACTCGCACCGGCACCGTCTTCTCAACCGCCTCCAACGCCGTGTATCGCGGCGCCACCGGATCAATGACCTTCTTGTTGAACGTCCAAATCTTGTCCCACTCCATGAACACCACCGACTTGCTGCTGCCCTGCGCAATGATGAACTCCTTCAGGCCCTGCACGGTCATGCCGCGCCGCAGGATGCCACGCACCGTCGGGAATCGCGCATCATCCCATCCGCTCACCAGGCCCTCGTTCACGAACCACGTCAGCTTGCGCTTCGACAGCACCGTGTTGGTCATGTTCAGCCGGCTGTACTCCCAGATCTCGGGCCTGCGCAGCGCCAGCGCCTCGATGAACCAGTAGAACTGGTCGTCGCGATCGTGGTACTCGGTGGTGCGCAACGTGTGCGTCACGCCCTCGATCGCATCGACAATGGGGCACGCAAAGTCGTACGTCGGGTACACGCGATACGCGGTGCCCGTCTTCGGATGCGGCTCGTTCTTGCACCGGTAGATGGTCGGATCGCGCAGGCAGCCGTTCGGCGATTGCATGTCGATCTTCGCCCGCACGCAGCACTTCTGCCCCGCCTCCGATCCGGCGCGCATCTCGCGCCACATGGCCATATTCTGCTCGGGCGTGTTGTTGCGGTGCCGCGACTCGGTGCGCTCGTCGCGCTCCGCCTTCATCTGCTCGGCGGGCGTGTCGTCGGCGTACGCTTTGCCCTCGGCGATCATCCGCTCGCACAGCTCCAGCATCAGCTCAAAGTAGTCGGAGGTGTGCGTAAAGATGTCCGGCTTGATCTGCAGCAGTTTCAGGTCCTCGAGGATGACGTTCTCGAATTCGATCGTCTCCTTGGCGGGATTGGTGTCGTCGAAGCGCATAATCAGCTTGCCATCGTAGGCCAGCGCGTAGTACTGGTTGAGCAGAGCGGCCTTGGCGTGTCCGATGTGCAGGTAGCCGGAGGCCTCTGGCGGGAAGCGCACGACGACCTGGCCCTTCACGGCGCCGGGCAACTCGATGAATTTGCCCTCCTGCTTGCGGTCGCCGGTGGCCGCCGCTGCGGAGTCCTTCTTGGCAGCTGCCGCAGGCTTGGCCGACTTCTTGGTGGCGCCGGCGCCGGGCGGTTTGCACTGGGCCAGAGCCGCCCGGACGGCTGGCTGCACGGCGATCAGCTCGTACCAGCGCTGCGCGTTCACCGGCAGCGAGGGCACGGCGGCCTCGCGCACCGCCTCGAAGACGGCCAGATCGGCGATGGTCAGACGGTCGGCCACGAGGAAGGTGCGCTTGGCGCAATGGGCGTCGAGGGCGGCGATCTGGGCGGGCAGGGCGGCACCGGCGAACAGACGCGACTGGGCCAGCCACTGGTCGACGAGCGTCTTGTGGACGACGCTGGAGCCGTACAGCTGCTGCTTGATGGCGGTGCGGGCGACGGCGCGCAGAATGTCGGTGGTGGGCAGCGCATGGACGGCCGCCTCGATGGCGACGGAGTGCGCATGCTTGGCGACCAGTTCGAGGGGCAGCGGATAGTGGGGTTTGGTCAGCTCGACGACGGCGAGGATGGCTGGATGGCGGGAGAGGAGAAAGTGTGGTGTCAATAGATTCCACTTGTGATGCAATAGTTGGGTGCGGGGTTCGCGGGCAGAAATGCGACAAGTGCGCGTTGTCAATAGTGCCCAATTGTGGTGTAATCGAGCGGTGGCGGCGCGGCCGTGCGAGTATAACCTCACATTCGGCGGATGATAACATTCACGTCGGAACTTGTTGTGTACACTTACCCAAGGATGGCGCATCGGCGTTAACGATCACCTTCTGCATGGTCGGACGCGGCAGGCAGTTCCTGAAGATTAAGCACTTGAACGACCGGCGTGCGGAAAAGGTTTGCGCGAAATGTGCGAACCGAACACGATTGCAGTTTTGTTGCGAATGTGGAGAATAATCTGATTTTGCTTCCTCAAAGCGCGCAGATGAGTGGAGAGCGAAGAGCGAGATGAGAGCGAATCAAGAGCGACGATCGACGCCAACAACAATTGGCGTAAACAAGAGCGCAACATATGATTTTGCAGGGGTGTCAAATAGTACGTGTTTAGAATTCAAAGTAGAATTTCGATAAGTTGAAATATGTATCAGCGAACACCGAATATATGAAATTGGAAAAATAATTTTATTTCCGGTATTGAATAATGAAGTCCAAAATATAGTACATCACACAAATTTTTGCATGGAAGAATATATACATCTTTGGTTCGCCGCATATTATCCGAACTCTAATAAATATCATATATATTTAATTTGCTACTCGTTTTGCTACTCGTTTACACATTTTCCTCTCAACAGGATTTACTGTCCGCCCGACACAATTGCAGACAACGATTGCTGTCTCAACAAAAACCAACTGGCGAATCACTCTTGATCGAGGTGGACACTGGACACTGGACACTCATTTCCGGAAATCTAAAAAAAAGATTTCCGAGAATTTCGAAAGATTTTCAAAGATTTCCAAATATTTCCAATGATGTCCGATTATTTTCAAAGATTTCCGAAGATTTCCAGAGACTTCCAAAGATTTCCAGAGTGATCCACCCCTCGACAAAAATACGCACGTTTACCGCCGAAAGTTATCCGAATCTCATTAGAAAATTTACAAAAAATCCTGAAAAGTTTCAAATGTTTCCGAAGATTTCCGAAGATGTCCATAGATGTGTGAAAATGTCCAAAGATTTCCAGAGATTTTCAGTTTTCCAGAGATCTATTTTCAAAAGATAAGATTCACAAAGATATCCAGATTTATATTCCAAAGATTTCGAAAAATGTTCGTAGATCTCGAACGAATTCCGAAGATTTCCGGAAAATTCCATAAATTGTCGGTGATTTTCAGAGTTTTCCAAAGATTTCCAATTGATTTCTGACGAAATGAACGCCGATTCCAGAGTGATTCTCCCCTCGCTCACCGCCATTTGTTTACTTCATCTACAACAACACCGCTAACAATCACAAATCACAAAACGCAGTTCTCCGCATATACAATTTCGCGCGTCGCACAAACCGAAACATAAAAAACACCTCGCCAGACTCGGCACATTCCACCGATTCGCGGCCACCTCAACGCCACCACAATGGTCGCCGCCTTCCTCAAGTACATCGAGGTGGAGAACTTCAAGTCCTACAAGGGCCACATCGTCATCGGCCCCCTCAAACGCTTCACCGCCGTCATCGGCCCCAATGGCTCCGGCAAATCCAATTTCATGGACGCCATCAGCTTCGTGATGGGCGAGCGCACCAACAGCCTGCGCGTCAAGCGCCTCGGCGAGCTCATCCACGGAGCGGCCATCGGTCGACCCGTCTCCAATCGCTGCGCGGTGACGGCCAAGTTCTGCATGAACGGCGGCATCGGCCCGGATGACCCGGCCAGCATGGTCGAATTCCAGCGCTCCGTCGTCAACTCGTCTGCCGACTACAAGATCAACGGCAAATCGGTGCCCACCAACACCTATCTGGAGGAGCTCGAGAAATTGGGTATCAACGTCAAGGCCAAGAACTTTCTCGTCTTCCAGGGCGCCGTCGAGTCGATCGCCATGAAGAACGCCAAGGAGCGAACGGCGCTCTTCGAGGAGATCTCCGGCTCCGGGCTGCTCAAGGACGACTACAATCGGCTGAAGATCGAGATGCAGCAGGCCGAAGAGGAGACGCAGTTCACGTACCAGAAGAAGAAGGGCATCGCCGCCGAGCGCAAGGAGGCCAAGGCGGAGAAGCAAGAGGCGGATCGGTATACGCGCCTGAAGCAGGAGTACGCCGACAAGCAGGTGCAGGTGCAGCTGTTCCGACTGTACCATCTGGAGCGCGACATCCAGCGGCTGACGGATGAGATGCAAGCCAAGCAGGAGGAGGTGAAACTGGTGGAACGGCGCAAGGAGCAAGCGGATGAGGTGCTACGCGACCAGAAGAAGGAGGCTGGTAAAATCAGTCGCGAGCTCGCCAAACTGGAGCAGGACATTCGCGAGGTGGAGGCGGAGACGAGCAAGAAGCATCCGCTGTTCATCAAGGCCAAGGAGAAAGTGACACATTCGCAGAAGAAACTGCAGTCGGCGCAGAAGAATCTGGAGCAGTCGCGCAAGGCCGACGAGGCGCATCAGTCCGACATCAAAAAGCTGCAGGACGAGATGACTTCGATCGAGGAGCTGCGGCGCCGCTTCGAGCAGGAGCTGGAGAAGGAGTCGCAGAAGCGCGGCAGCAACGTGCACCTGGAGCAGGGCCATGTGGCCGAGTACGATCGACTGAAGCAGGAAGCCGAAGCGACGGCAGCGAAATACGTCAGCGAGCAGGAGTCCATCAATCGCGAGCAGAAATCCGATCAGGATCTGCTGGACAATGAGATCACGAAGAAGGAGAACATTGATGGGCTGGCCGAGAAATTCAGGCTGGAGAAGGACGAGGTGATTAAGCGGCTGGAGAAGTTGCACGATCACATTGAGTCGAGCAAGCTGGCGCTGGTCGACCAGAACCGCATCAAGGATGAGCTGAAGTCGGATGTGGGAACGAGCAAGGAGCGCATTGCAGAGTTGCAGATGAAGCTCGATGATGTGCGCGATCAGCTGGGCGATGCGAAGGGCGACAAGCACGAGGATGCGAGGCGCAAGAAGAAGCAGGAGGTGGTGGAGCTGTTCAAGCGCGAGGTGCCCGGCGTTTATGATCGGATGATCAATATGTGTCAGCCGACGCATAAGAGGTACAATGTGGCGGTGACGAAGGTGCTGGGCAAGTACATGGAGGCGATCATTGTGGACACGGAGCGAACGGCGCGGCGATGCATTCAGATACTGAAGGAGCAGATGCTGGAGGTGGAGACGTTTTTGCCGTTAGACTATTTGCAGGTACGATTTTGAATACAGCATTGATATTTTGAAATGCAAAAGGGCCGTTTTATTTAAAAATATCTCTCCATCTCCACAGGCCAAGCCCCTCAAACAACGCCTGCGCGACATTCGCGAGCCCAAGCAGGTCAAACTCGTCTATGACGTGCTCAAATTTGAACCGCCCGAGATCGAGAAGGCCGTCCTGTTCGCCACCAACAACGCTCTGGTTTGCGAGACGCCCGACGACGCCATGAAGGTCGCCTACGAAATCGACCGATCGCGCTACGATGCGCTCGCCCTGGACGGCACCTTCTACCAGAAATCGGGCATCATCTCCGGCGGCAGTCACGATTTGGCGCGCAAAGCGAAGCGCTGGGACGAGAAGCACATGGCCACGCTGAAGCAGCAGAAGGAGAAGTTCACCGAGGAGATGAAGGAGCTGGTGAAGAAGTCGCGCAAGGGCAGCGAACTCGCCACCGTCGAGAGTCAGATCCGCGGCCTGGAGAGTCGCCTGAAGTACAACCAGAACGACATGCTGACCGCTCAGCGATCGGTGGGCGAGTTCGATCGCAAGCTGGCCGATCTGGAGGAGCAGCTGAACGCGGTGGGACCACTGATTGGGCGCATCGAGCGCCGCATGGTGGAGCGCAACCACAAGATTCAGGACATCAAGCAGAAGATGAACAACGTCGAGGATCATGTGTACGCGGACTTCTGCCAGCGCATCGGAGTGGTGAACATCCGACAGTACGAGGAGCGCGAGCTGGTCAAGCAGCAGGAGAGCGCCAAGAGGCGTGCGGATTTCGATCAGCAGATCGATCGCATCGCGAGTCGGCTGGACTTTGAGAAGACCAAGGACACGCGAGTGAACGTGCAGCGCTGGGAGCGTTCGGTGCAGGACGAGGAGGACTCGCTGCAGCGATGCCAGCAGGCAGAGGCGCGGCATCGTGCGGATATGGATGTGGATAAGCAGCGCGTGGAGCAGCTGAAGCACGAGAAGCAGGACAAGAAGAAGGTGGTGGATCAGATGGAGGAGGAGACGTCGAAGGCGCGGCGAGACGTGGCGGCGCTGGCGAAGGAGATTCACAATTTGAACTATGTGGTGTCGTCGGTCGATACGAAGATCGAGACGAAGCGCAATGAGAGGCACAATTTGTTGATTCAGTGCAAGATGGATGACATAAAGATTCCGATGCTGACGGGGAATATGGATGGGGTGCGGGTGGCGGCGAGGCAGAGTTCGTCGGAGGGTGGTGGAGCGAATGAGACGGGTGCGTCGCAGGGCAATGAGTCGTCGATGATGGAGTCGTCGGGCAGGGAGAACAAGTGAGTGGATATTTTCCTTATGAGCTATTGGAGTTATTAATTGTATCGTTCCTAACTTGTTCGCTCTCTCTCATCTCTTCAGCATCAAAATCAACTTCGAAGAGTTGCCGCGCGCCTGCAAGGAACTAAAAACCTCCGACGCCGTCAAGAAACAACAGGACATCCTCAACAAGGACCTGACCGCCAAGCGTGACACGCTCGAGCGCATCCAGACGCCCAACATGCGCGCCATGCAGAAACTCGAATCGGTCTCCGAGAAGATCGTCGCCACCAACGAGGAGTTCGAGAACGCGCGGCGCAAGGCCAAAAAGGCGAAGGCCGCCTTCGAGCGCGTCAAGAACCAGCGCTACGACAAGTTCAAGCAGTGCTGCGATCACATCGCGGAGGCCATTGATGGTATCTACAAGGCGCTGGCGCGCAACGAAGCCGCCCAGGCGTATCTGGGACCCGATAATCCGGAGGAGCCGTATCTGGAGGGCATCAATTACAATTGCGTGGCGCCCGGCAAGCGCTTCCAGCCGATGAGCAATCTGAGCGGTGGTGAGAAAACGATTGCTGCGCTGGCGCTGCTGTTCGCCATCCATAGCTACCAGCCGGCGCCGTTCTTTGTGCTGGACGAAATCGATGCGGCGCTGGACAATACGAACATCGGCAAGGTGGCGTCGTACATTTGCGAGAAGACGCAGAATTTGCAGACGATCGTCATCTCGTTGAAGGAGGAGTTCTATGGACATGCGGATGCGCTGGTGGGCATTACGCCGCATGTGAGTGTTCAAAATGATTTTCAATTTGTTTTAACTAAACAGTCTAACTCTGAATTTCGAATTTCGTGGTATATTTTTAAAGGATCTAGATCCATCATCCATGACACGATTACCTCCGAACCAAATATTCTGTTTTAGCCATGCTAAAGAGAATTTTAGCCATGCTCGAGAATAATATTTTAGCATTATTTCGGCGTGGAATTTACAGTAATTTATTCTATTCTGATATCTCGACTTTCTGTTACAGCCCGGCGACTGCCTGATTTCGGGAGTATTCCACTACGATCTGACCGACTTCAACGACACCGGATAAGCGGCTACTCGATCTTGATCGCTAGCGGATCGATCATCTCTAATAAATAAGCTACATAATCACATTCACAACCAACTTCTCGCTCTATGGTTCAGTACACATTTATTACATAATATATAACTGTTGGTTGTTCAACCCCATACACACGCACGCGCCTCTCACCCAGCAACTCCACACCTCGCACTCATCCCATACACGACTCTCGCGTGTCGCGTCGCGTAATGTGGATGGACGAGGCGCCGGACTCCCTGCGTTTGCGCCCGTGTGTGTGAGTGTGTGTGTGTGCTGTAACCCGTTTTAGAGTTGGCCAGCCGTTTGGCGGGCACAACTCGCGAGTTGTTCACCGTGCACGCACACTGGTTAACTGGTGGCGGCCGCTGTGGTGGCAACTGGTGCCACCGAACCGCCGATGCCGCCGCCGCCACCTCCGCTGGAGCTGCTGCTGTTTGCCGCCGTCGCCGCGGCGGTAACCGCATGTAGGTTGCTGCTTCCGCCGCCGCCGCCGCCAGAGGTGAGCGTTGTCATGTTGTTCGTTGCCGAATTGGACGACGACGACACGGAGCTGCTGCTGAGCGCCGACGGCGGCGACTTGATATACTTGAGGCATTCGTTATGGTTTTTGTACTCGAGCGACGTCGTTGGGGGCAGGTTGAGGATGCGGCGCAGCGTGTCGCGGATGCGCATCGTGCTGGCCGTATCGCTGGCGGTGCGATTCCACACGCTGAGCAGGTCCTCCTGTTGGCGGGTTGGTAAGCATGTGGGAATGGGACAATTAGCAATCTTTCTGTTTATGAATGTACTACATGGTTCATATAGACCCGGGAATTTCGGTGTTTTGGCGCAACCACTCCCAAGTCGATTACATTTTCCGAAAGTGCCAACACTTTTCCGTACAGTGCCTCACTTTTGAAAACAAGCGAGTGAGGCCTCAAAGAAATACAAATTATATGTCTGTGCGGCTGCTGGGAAATGTGAGTATTCAAAGACGAGAAAATACTCAATGTTGAACAAGGGCACAATCGTCAAAACGACCGAAACTCGTGCACTGGACGTCCCAGCGTCTTTGTATTCATTGAAAATCGTAAAAACGGTTAGGGCTGGAAATGCCTTGTTTTCCTGGAAAAGTGTCTCAAATTCAACCAAGAAGTATCGATCAGACCTTCTTCAGTGCATCATGCTTCCGTTGGCACAGCAGCACTTTGGTGTCGCGTGAAAAAGACACTGTTTTCATGATCGGCCGATCTGGATCCGATTGATTACAGTGTGAGGTCGATTCGTCGGTCAAGGGCCTGTTCAAAGACTCGCAAAAAGTTAGAGGCCTTGAACCAATCGTTGCGACTGGAGAGGGTCGTTTATCGGAAAAATAGGTGCGTCTCACCGCACAAATCTTCGCGGAGCGATATATTTGAAAAGTCAATAGTTGAATTGAAGTTTATCATTTTAGATGTTGTTACTATTCGTTCAATTGAAGAAGCTACGCTACAAAACGCTTGCCCGGGTTATTTCTTTCTGGTCTCCCTGTATGTTTAATGTTTGTCGCAATTGTTTTCCCAAACTTCGTACCGGCCATTAGCAGGGCACTGCAGACTATGAACGCAGTGGACGCCTAAATTCGGCAGTTTCTTATTCCTGACTAAAACATCAATAACTCCGCGAAATAATTTCTGATTTCGGAAAGTATGGAATCTGAATATTTCTTATACACTGGGTAAAAAAAGTCTCCGGGCAGTCGTTTTTGTCGATTTCACCACGAATAACTTTTATTAAACGAATGCATGCATTCCTGTTCATTCTCCACCCATACAACTGATTTTAGTGTTTTGTGCTTTTTGTGTTTTAGTGTTATATTGTGGACACGCGAAGACCCGAAAGTTTGAGTGAAAAACCAAAGTCCCGACAGAGATTTTTGTCATTTTTTCTGATGATGAGATTTTGTGCGCTACTCTATTACCTTTCATTTGCGTATATGTGTATTGTCCTATGTCATTCCAGTGAAGAGTAATCGTCTTTCAACCACAGACAAAACACGGATTTTATGTATGGAGAGAAATATTCGATAACACCTCCCGTACAAAAAACCCGTATTTCTTGTTTGGATCTGAGGCAAA
>JANTBZ010000006.1:677818-704711 GCA_024741255.1 Exechia fusca
TCCGTATACAGCCACTGTGCAGGCACTGTGTGGATGCGCATGTGTGTGTGAGTGTGTCACTGTGCGTGTGTGTGTGTGTACGAGTGTGCGTGTAAGGAAGATGTGAAAATTTTCTTTCTTTCGATTTTCCGCCACGCCGCAGAGACATCGAATTCGGGGTTTTCAACGTCTTTGTTTCAATAATTTGTCGAGCGAACGTCGAGCGCGAATCGTCGAGCGCTCATAATCACGATTTTCCACGGATTAATCACCCATCTTCAGCTGCCCCACATTCGTCGTCGTCGTCGAGGAGCACAGTGAAAAATCGCGTGTGTGTGCGTATGTGTGTGTGTGACAAATCGAACGTGAAAACGCACTGATACACTCGCACAGTTGCTCACAGATACTACAGACGCATACACTCTCACACAATGGATGCGTGCGCAAAGAAGTCAAACGAAAAGGTCATCCATCTCTCGTTTTTGGGTTGGTTCGAGGGGGCTTCTGGGGGGCCTCCTACTCGTATGAGTGTCGCATAATTGGTTTTCACTCGCATAGTGCGCGTGCGTGTGCGTGCGTGTGCCTAGTATGTGTGTGTGAATGTGTGTGAGTTGTCGCCCGAAATCAAAGTGTTTGCGTGCTCGCGTTGGGCGTTCGACTGTGCGCGTACGTGTGCGTATGTGTGTGCGTGTCATAGCGTGTGTCGCTAGGTTTGTGCGGCCGAAAAACTTGACTCGAGTGTGTCCCCCCCGCTCGCCCATTATACGCACACTCACGCGCGTCGAGCGGCGTGCGGCGCACGAATATTTTTAGTTGTCTCGCTGCTTGTCTCTGTCGTCGCGCGTCGCGACGCTGCTCACGCTGCTTGACTAAATATTGGACACAAGACAACGCGACACAACATTGCGTTAAATCGAGCGTGTGCGAAATGTCTATAAATTATAAATCGCGCGCGGCTCGCGAATTTCCCCGCCCCATAAACCATTCGCAAAAATAGGCAAATCGTCGGAATTGCCATGCACACGAACGGAATTGCACGCATAAATCGCGCGAGCCGGAATGGCGAACATCGCGCAGTGTGTCATCGAGCGGCGGCGGCGGCGGGGTCCTTTGTGTGTTAGTAGTGCGTGGAATTCCTCAGCGAAAATATCGGAAAATTGGATTGGGTTCCAGTGAAAGGCTCGTCAGTCGAGAGAGAGAGAGATATGAAATGCCTGCATGAGAGTTGGAGTCGCACCGATGGCACAGTTTCGGGTTCTCTTCTCTCGGGAGAGCTCGTGGAAATCGTTCCAGGATAACAAACTCACACCCACACTTGACGATAACGCAGTGCAGTGACTCTGCATTGGCATGTGTGTCTGTGTGTGCTCTGTGTGTGTGTGGCCAGCGCAAAGTGTTTTTGCGTCTGCGCACGTTTTATTTGTGTGTACGCAAACACACGAGAGTTGTAGTACAAACTCGGCTGCTCGACTCGGTTGGCGCACATGTGCTCCACGGAAATGTGTGGCGGCAGAGTGTGTTCACCTTTGCATGCGTGCGCTTGTGGGATCAACGGGCCGGATGCGACGGATGATGTTTGTGTGTGTGTGTGTGTGTTTGCAAGTGATTGCCTGCGATTGCGAATGTCTGATGTTTTGATTACGAATGAAATTAGTCGAATATAACTTGAAATCGGAATACGAAAACAGTCATATACCTCCATACTAAAATGTCCCTACTATAAATTTTCCACAACATAGTGCGTGTGTACAGTGCTAGTGAAAAGTGCAACATGCGGGAATAATCTGCAAACCACCAGCAGATTTCTCAACAATCATCAATAAGTGAAACGACATTCAAAAGCTACGCCGAAAAACCCATCGAAGTCATCAACTGCAACTGCACAAATTTGGAATAGAAGGCGATTCGACGTGTGTGTGTGTGTTTGTGTGGAGTTGAGAAGTGGAGCTGCGGCGCATCTGCGGCAGATGTTGCGATTTGGATACACATGTTGAATGAATGAGGGCAGTGCAGGAGTGCCTCGACGTTGTAGCGTTTGCTAGGTAAATTGGATGCTGAGCTCTATCGCTAAGATCTATATGGATAGCAGATAGCACATGATGCTAAAATTTAGTTTTTCATAATAACGAATAGCATTGACGATTTTTTAAAGTCGGATTTTGGAGTTAAATATTGTGGTTCGAATACCCGAATACGACATTAAAAAAATATATCAAACGCGTCGTCAAAACATTGAGTAATAGACAGATTTCGATGTACAAAAAACAACTTGTTCTCAAGAAGCAGAGTAGAACAAATATCGATCACTTAAATGATCGCTTGACAGTTATCAATTTTTCAGTTTAGTTGAGCGCTGCTCTCGTTCTAGTAAAAGCTGCCTGATTGAGTAAAACTTGTCTTGTTGATGAACTGGTGTCAATCAACAGTAAATAAATGAACCAGTAAATGGTTTGTATTTCAAATACAACCATCCAACACTTCTAAGGGCTACATTGATGATGATAATAACATTTTAAAACACGTTATTTCCATGTTCCAAGTGGCAGTTTCATTATTTGAATGTGTGAAGAAGAATTTCTTACGAATTGACTATCATGTGGCCGATGTTAATAGATGCCACACCAATAAAATCGTCTACACTTTCAAATTAACTATAATGGTGTCAATAAATGCCTCATTACTTCAAACTACTTTCAAGTGACGGTTTAATTCGATTGGGTCTGTTTACTTTTCCGTTTGTTTGTGGTTTCGGATTTCATCGACTGTTTATATTAGGTCGATGTCGATGCGGTATTGATTATTTCAGATCGCACCTACTTATACTCCCGAAATAACATGAAACGGTGCACGCACACAAACCCAGAGCGTGACCGCCTTTTCAGCCATCAGCTGCGACGAATGGTATAGTGCCAGTACACACATACTAGTCACTCACAAGTATGTGTAGAACGAGCTGTTATGTGAATGGCTGTCCGAACATCAGTCGCACACGCATCAAGACGAAGCACACGCGTTTTGTTCGGGCGGGCGCGATGTCTATGCGAACGAATCAATGTCAATCACCCTACTCTATTATCATTGCGTCTCTCCACGAATAGTATGGCAAATACAGAGAGAGAGGGCGCGCTGGAAAACTGAAGAGACGTTCTCTTTTTAATGTCTGTGGATGGTTGGGTGGATTGTGGGTGGTGAAAGCGGCTTACCGAGGAAGTGTTTACAAGCAAGTGTATTTTTTTTGCTTGCTTCGCTGCATTGAGGTTAACGGTAAACAAACAATGTGCGTTCTAAGCGCAAACAGTTCCGATGCTTGAACAAAATAAAGATGACCGATTTTATGAGTCAATATAGTAATTAAACCGTTTAGGCTCTACATCTGATTATGTTATGTGTACCTACTGCCAAGTAGTGAATTGTTTTCATTCAATGCAAGCCATGCAACAGAAATCGGCCAAGATCAAACAGCAAATTAGTGACACATTACATGCGTTAACGCAACAAAGTGCTAGTAACATGTATGCGAGTACGACAATCGTCTGTCTATAAATACACGAGCATCTTTACGGCGACGTTCTAAAATTATGACGCAGTCGAGAGTGCATCATTTCGTAGCGGCGTGTTATTTGTATTCAGGCCATTTTGTCGAATTATCAGAGCCGAAAACATGCGGGATAATTCATTCAGTGTTAGGACTTTTTATAAAAATGATATGAACATATATTGACTAACGTGATCTTAGTTAACGTTGCTCGAAGCTTCTCGGAATAATTGTGGTGATTTGAAATTAAAATAAATCATTATAATGTAGTTTCAAATTATCTAGAAAAATAAGTACCTCACCTTACACGTCCGTTGCTCCGTCTTTCAACATTGTCCATCGCATTTTCCAGGGGATGTCGGACGCAATTACGGAAGCTTCGTTCGAAATCTTCCCGACCGAGGACATTGTCGCCCTCGACTGTCTCAAAGGGCGAAAATGGTGGTGCTTCTTGCTGTCGAGTATCTTCACATTCTTGGCCGGCCTGCTGGTGGTTCTGCTCTGGCGGGCGTTCGCGTTCATTTGCTGCCGTAAAGAGCCCGAACTCAGTCCCAATGATCCGAAGCAGAAGGAGCAGAAGGCCAACCGGCAGGGCAAGCAGGAGTTCGAGGGAACCTTCATGACCGAGGCCAAAGACTGGGCGGGCGAACTGATTTCTGGACAAACGACCACCGGCCGGATTCTGGTGCGTGTGTGTGTGTGTGTGCAAACGACGACCGACGTCTCATGAATAGGATGGGTTGTTTTCGGATTTGGTTTTCTTCGAAATACGAGTGTAGGAAATTGGTGGGATGAGCTCAATATTAACAACAAACACCATTTCGATTGAATCAAATATTAAATTGGTTCAAAATTAAGAATTTTACGAGTAAAACATGAGACTGAACTTTGGAGCAAATTATGAGGTGTAGCATCGAACAAACATAACATTTAATTTAAAGTTCCAATCAATAATAATATTGTCCGTAACTTTCCAGCTATGGATTTTCATAGATGTGTCATTATTCCTATGTAATACACCTGAACCTCCTATAATACGGTATTAAAAGGCCCCCCGAAACCTTGTATATTTTCTAAGTTATCATTGTTTTTCAGTCGAATTTCATATAAACAATAACGTATGCCACGTATTTTACCTCCTTGTCTTTTAGAACGCGGTTGTTTAGAACAAATCTACCGTGTTATAGGAGGTATGGTGGTGAATACAATCATTCTACAACTCTCTCGTATTTCGAAAACATTGTTCGAAAACGTCCCTTCACAATAAGCAACTATTTCGTGATTGCGTTCGATTATACTAATGTCCGGTCCCGTTCCCATTCCCAATACAACTACAGGTGGTCCTCGTCTTCATCCTTAGCATAGCATCGCTCATCATCTACTTTGTCGACGCGTCAAACGAATACGTCGAGATGTGCACCAATTTTAGCGAAAACATAACCCAACAGATCGATCTAGCGTTTAACATATTTTTTATGGTCTACTTTTTTATAAGAGTAAGTTTCGCGAACGCGACAGGTGGTTGTTTGTGACTCATGTGACTCACGTTTGATTTCGTTCTCTCGCTAATCGTTCCACACACACAGTTTATAGCCGCATCGGATAAGCTATGGTTCATGTTAGAGATGTACAGTTTCGTAGATTACTTTACAATACCCCCGTCCTTCGTATCGATATACTTGCAGCGAACATGGATAGGTAAACACAGTCGGAGCCTTATTGTGTGTATGTGTGTGTGACGTCAACGCATTTTCATTCGCATTTCAATTAGGTCTTCGTTTTTTGCGAGCGCTCCGCTTAATGACCGTACCGGATATACTGCAGTACTTAAACGTGCTGAAAACATCCAGCTCGATTCGGCTCGCGCAGCTGGTGTCGATTTTCATATCCGTATGGTTGACGGCGGCCGGCATCATTCACTTGGTACGTCATGGAGACTGAGAGCAACAGCAACAGAGCTCATTAATATAAAATCGATGATCTGTTCTAGGTTTATTGTATGGAAGGGTACTCTGACACAAACATTGTATTGATGCAGTTCTTAGAGAATAATTATAAAATAATTATTATATAACTAAAATGCAACATTACAATGGGCCTAACCCAAAAATATTTCAACAAGGTTGTAAGTAATAATATTTGACCCGTACACGAAAGAAAAAAGAGCTAGAGGTAACAAGCAACGTTCGAGGTTATTCGAGGTACCAATAATTAGACCTTGATATTTCCTATTAAATCCAGGAGAGAGCGAGGGCAATCATGCTTATCACTGTATCACAGTAACAAAGCTTGTAAGCTCGTAAGTAGCTTATTAGCCCTTTTAAGACCTTGTAAGACCTTTCAAGGCCTTGTAAGATCTTTTATGACCTCGTAACTAGCAAGCTATGTTGTTAACACCTCGTAACTAACTTATTAGCCATTTGAACACCTCGTTGCTTATAAACTTGGTACAATATTATAACTCACAACATTGGTATAATCATTCTCGGGTCCAATGTTCGTGTCAGTGTACCTTTACCTAGGAACCATGAAACAGTGCATGGACAATATTCATGAGCTAGGGTGGTATAAGCAGCGAATTTTCATCACCACTGATTGCGTTCTCGTCGCTCTGCACAGCTGGAGAACTCGGGCGACCCGCTGGAGTTCAGCAACTCGCAGAAGCTGTCGTATTGGACGTGCGTGTACTTTCTGATCGTCACCATGTCGACGGTGGGCTACGGCGACGTGTTTTGCGTCACCATTTTGGGCCGCACGTTCCTCGTGTTCTTTCTGCTCGTCGGATTGGTAAGTGGTTTCGTGGACATTGCGCTTTTCTTCCGTTCGTGCGTGTGCGATTCGCTGCTCTTGTCTCGCGTTCCGCGTCCACACACGCGTGTGTGTACCAATCTCATGTGTGCGTGCCGTGCCGTTAGCCTATGGATTCTGTATATTATGAATTTCAACTGTCTGTTTATATTTTGCGTATATCCACTGTGCGTAATCCAGTTATCATCGTGATTACAGAAGAGAGGACAAAACAATTGGAATGGCTTTAATTGAGATATGTTTTACAAGTTTTTTCTAGTTTGCATTGTTGAAAAACGGTGTCCTGCGGTATATCATAATATGGTTAGGCTTTGTCAGTGAAACGTCTTTTGCTTGAAATGAATTTTTCTCAGATATGCAGATTGGAATAATGGCTGACTGAGTGCAAATGCAGTTCATATCAAATTCAAAACACAATAACAACTGAATATTCATCAACAATAACCAATAAATAGAGGTCAATATTGTTGAGCTTGTTGGACATGCTAAAGAGCAAATCGAAGCAATTTATTGCACAATACAATCAGAATAATTATAAGACTCAAACTTGTTCACATAATTTATATATCAATCATACCTTTTCCACTTCCATATGCGTAATGATGCACACGATATTACAATTTTGTATTATTTTGTCCTGAGTAAATCGACCACACATAATTGTTTATTCATGATCAACTCTACATTACTTTAGTTATTACTGCTTATTTGACTATTGATTAACTTATTATTTCTTATTTGCACTTGAAATCCTCGCATGTATTGTATATGTTATGCTATTGATGTTCGTCTAGTGCATATTTAGACCCAATCGTATATGTTTAATATTGAAAAACACTAATTCATATTTAATTTCGATACATTTTAAACAGAGCTCGAATAATTATAATGGAAATACTATTTGTTTCTAGGCTATGTTTGCCAGCAGTATTCCCGAGATTATTGAGCTAGTTGGTAGTGGTTCAAAATATGGTGGCGAATTGAAGAGAGAACAAGGAAAGAGGTAGCATCATTGTTCTATTTTTGCGTAAAACATCTCATATGACACCAAAACATGAAACACTAATTGTTCGTTTTTGTATTTACTGTTAAAAGAACATTATAATCGTACAATTGTATTTCATTTGTTACTCACAATCAAGTATCGGATAATGACTTCAATAAAATGATTAAATAATAATCTAATGACTAACTAAGTAACTGTTGATAGATATTTTAAAAGTTAATTAAACAAAATATCTCTGAGTCTTATGTGTTCTCTACGATACTTTTGCTAGTCTGTTACCCCTCCCTCAATTGTCGTGATTTCACCACTCTCACGCGTGTTCAGTACGTAAACACACGTTCCTAGAATGCTTATTAATTTCAGATTAGCATTGCAAAATTGTTTACTTGTTATATCTGAACCCTCTTTTTGATGATAGTTCTGAATGTAATATATCTTGTGTGCATTATTTGTTGGTAATGGCTCTAGTACAAGTTGAATGCTTTTATACATAGTTAACGAATACCCAAAGACGATAAAATGCATATAATTTTGAATTGTACACAGGCATGAGCGTTTTATATAATTTTATTTGTTTCAAACACAATGACAACGACAAATCATGTGAGAGATAGTTTCGATATTTGTGTAAATCCAAAACTTGATGAAAAACATAAACATTGTTATTATATTTTCCACCTTTAGTCACATCCTCTCCCTTTTTCGATTTATGTTTGTTCAGTTATTTATATTTATTTATACAGTTTTGGAGGCATACAGAAATATTGTGTAATATATAAAACACAATCAGTTTTTGTCATAAAAAACAATATCTAAATGACAGGCCATATGTCCAATTTAGACTCAACAAGTCGTAAAATAACAAGACAAGTTGTCAGTAAAGTGAGTTAGTAAAGCGAGTTTGCTCTATGTTTGAGCGACGTGCTCACTATTATAGGCGGTGTTCGCTAGTTGGATTCCCGAAATCACTGAACTGGCCGCACAAAGGAGCAAATATGGTGGAACCTACAGCAAGGATGTTCGAAGAAGGTACACCCCAATACCAATCAACGAAACACACAGAGAAATTCAAATTCAATATCATTGTTTCATGACAATTTGGTATACATCACGATTAATCGTGTTCACAATTTCTAATCAATACATTACTTTGAATGATTTTCAAGAGTCATGTCACTATTCATAAGTGAAGTTATCACACGTCATCTAGTTCGATATCACATTCGACAAACACATCACACAATAGTGCGATAATATCGACATTTTTATCATTATGAACAATTTGACTAAAAAACAATTAAAGGCATTGGTTTCTTGGCGACATTTTTAAATTTAGACGCAACTGATATTTCAGTGTAGATCCCTCATTATTATCGAGTTAATTGATTTTTGTTACAAACAGTTCTCGTGTCTATATACCCCTTGAATGGCTCAATCGATGGCGTACATATAGAAAGTATAACATGATGTACAAGTCTGAATACATTGGATATTACAGAACATTGCAACAACGATCAACGTTTTGTTTTTCTTGTTTCATCTCATCGTAGTGTACATCCTTTACAAAACTTGCTCAATGATTTGAATGAACTGCATTAATCAATATCTACCATATATTACATATCGCAAAATTTGTCTGCATTTTGTCCATTGTTCTTGATTGTCCCGTTTAATTTAACTGCACAACATTTCCAGATTAAAACCATTTCATACGTATATTCTAGAAGTGAGTGTCCAACGACCACCTTATAAAACACTCGTTAAAGCTATTCACTTAGATCCATTCCAGTAACAATAATTCCATTTAAAGCATTAGCTCCGAATTGGTTGATTTTATTTTCACACTCCTCTACTAATTTTATCATTTGTGTGTTCTTGTTAAAATATCTACATTTCGTTTGATTTTCTAACATGCGTGAAGTATTACAACATTTCCGAAATTGGTATTGATTACTCAATGACACGTTTTTTCTGTAGAACATATTGTTTGCTTGCATCACGCACTTTGCCTGCGTTTCTTGCTGCAACCACGCATCCTATATAGAAGTTCCATCATATTAATATATATCAAATTTCATAATAGCAGCTAATAGTTTGATTATGGTTTCAAACAAATAAGGTATAAACTCACCTTTACCTTAAAACAAATGCAAGATTCGAACGAAAGTATCAATACAGTATCATTTTTTCTGTAAGTACATTCAGTATCATATATACAGAAACATATTTTGAAAAAAATGTATTATCTCCGCTCAAGAAATCAACGCCTCATGACATCAATTTACATCTGGTTTGATTCCTCACATTTAAGACTCGCGACTTCAAAACGGAACATTTCAATCGAATATTTTGCGTGTGGGTGGCGATTTTCACTTGTTTAGTTGATTGTAACTTTAGACTAGATTTGGATACATACATATGCAATTGGATATACCGGATTCGAAATGACGTTGTGAGTTTTGGTGACTGGTAATTGGAGTGTACTTTTGGTCTTTACATTTCTAACAACTCTACTCTTTCCACATATTCCCCCCGAAACCCCCACAGTTAATGTTCAAGAGCAGTACGCAATTTACAGATATCGTAGTTGTGTTTCCGAACGTTAGTGATCGAAATCTTAACGTGTGTATGTAAACACTACACAGATTGAAGCACACACACTCACACACCACTAATAATATTGGAGTTATTAAAGTAGAATATTTAATCCATAGTCAGAGAGTCCAAAAACTAAGCAGACAGACGCGCCGAGAGAGTGTAAAAGAACAGCATTCATATTATTTGAATTTTTGAATTTGATTTCATCATAGCATATATATTTTCATGAATATACATCTGTCTCTCCAACTCCAAACTCTCTATCACTGTCCTCATCATGTTGCCTCCGTAACCCGCTACACCTTCGATTCGAACAACACACATGCACACGCACACGCACGCACACGTTTATTTGGGTGTGTGTGTGCGCTGCCTGCGTCTCCTCCCACAAAATAAAACCCTCGCCCAACCCTCTCCCGAATCAACCCTGCGTGCGCTCCTGTGGTGTGGTGGTATTTCGGAATGGTGGCGGCGGTGGCGCCCATCCGCGAACGAATCATGTGTGTGTCCGCGTGTCCGTCCCGCACGTACGTCCCCCGTTCGTCCGTCCGACCGGTTGTTTCGTGTGAACACGCGTGCAGGCAATATTCGCCAGTTGCATACCCGAGATTATTGACTTGATTGGAACTAGGCCCAAATATGGGGGAACCTTGAAGAACGAAAGAGGGCGAAGGTGAGAGCAAATTGCATCAGCACCCGACAACATACAACATGAAATTTAACACACGCATTCACACACTCGATATTATGATTATATTATTCAAAAGCAAAATTATGATATTGAAAGAACCATATTCCTGACAATAATTGGATCCATCTAGAGTCGAAATCCCCTAAAATATACCATGATATGCATTGAACAAAGGACAGGAACAATTATACACTCTCACAACACTCTGACGCACGGTTGAAATTTTGGTGCCAGATCAAAACGACATGACAACAAAATTCGTTTCATTTGATTCGTGGTGTGTTTTTCGTCTTTATATGTGTCATTTGAACAAAGTGATGTTTATAATTTGGTGAATTGGTATATAACAAATTAGCTACACTTACATAAATACACACATTTATATTTCATGTATACTCGGTGTTCTAGTGTGTGTAAAACAGATATTTGTGTGTGTACTGTGTGTTTTTTGTCGTGACGAAAAATAAGCGCATTTTAATCAAATTATACGTCAACAATATTAACAATAACACTATTTTGTTTTAAATGTACATGATTGGACTGCGTGTATTCGTGTTAATACCAGTTGTGTTGTCATCGTTGTACTATACTCTATATAATCTTCTTCATCTATATTTCACACGCATTCAGATCATATTAATGTATGTCTATATACGAATAAATATGTGTCCGAAACATATGGCAAAATTTATCTCGATTTAATATACTAGAATCATGCTTATGATTTGAATGTACTTTCACATCGAAATGAATTCAACAAACATAATACACTTGATTTTCATTGGTATGGTAGGCCCTCTTTCGTGTATCGCTCTTAGTAACGTGTGCTAAATCAAACCGGTCGTCTGTGTCGTATTGATACAACCACTCTTCAATAGAGACAGCGATCGGGTGTGGAAACTTGTTTTCAAGACAAACCTACAGTACTATACTATCCACCAGTACAATATGTTCGGCACTGCAATGATCGTACATTGACGGTCGGTCTGGATGTCCGAGTGAGTACGTTAGGACGTATGCTTTCATGCTCTCCACATCGCCGATACTTGGGTGGGAATGTCAGTATAATTAGCATAGAAACCGTCAGTGTTTTCAACGAGTGAACTGACCCTCTCATTAAATATATCCAATGTGCTTGTAACTGAACCGAGAAGCGCCATTTCTTCCAGCCCGCTTTACTGTCAACATAAAATACCATCATTTCGAATTCATTTTATTAGTTCCTCATCAAATCCTGTGTCCTGTTAGTAAACCAAATGTGTTTATTATCCCTTCATTCCTGTATATACTATGTGCTTAACTGCTTAATGAATTCGTTTCTGGGAATGAGCACGTCGTTACACACCTGCATGTTAACCACACAGTTCGATTGCCGACCAACAAGAACATGCATTGTTAATGTTTAGAATTCGTAGTTGAACACGTGTTTGAGAAGACAAATGCCAACACTTTGTAGATTTAACCAGTATATAATATACACATAACAAAACTGAATTAATCACCATTTTTTAGTTGTTCATATAATGAGAAAACATTATGTGAATATGTGCTAAAGTCTACCATGACCAATTGAGACCATTTCCAATTGAGCAAACAATTTTGAAAAGGGGTATCAGACTATTATTGATTGTTTAAAAACGAGAACTTGTTGAAAAATATATCGTTGTGAGTTACTACTGTCGTTGTATTCAAAATACACACTGATGTATAGTGCTGAATGTTACCACACATTCTAATCATCTAATTTTTGGTGCACGAATTTCATAATATCTCTATTGCATTATTTTATCAATATTCGTGTCACAAGATAAACAGTAAAATGATTGTGCAAACAGTCAATTGTTACTATCACAAACACACCCACATACACACACCTACATTTACACGCTCTCACAATCACCAACACATCCCCATATTGTTCAGTTGATCATCGACGAGAAAATCATTGCCATGTACTAATATACTTTCTGTGTGTTCCCTGGCGCGATTGAATCGGCAATTGATTCGATTGCACATTTGTGTTTCGAATCGATCCGATGGACCGATGCGCACAGACACATTGTCGTATGCGGACACATCACGTACGAGTCCGTGTCCCATTTTCTGAAAGATTTTTTACACGAGGATCGAGAGGATGTGGACGTCGAGGTGGTGTTCTTGCATCGGTAAGTTTGTTTCATGCGATAGACGCGAATGGAGTATTTGCTAGATAATCCTATGATTTGTATTGCCTTAAATCACGACGTTCCACAAATATTCATGTACAAAGCATAATCGGGGGCAGATGTATATAAACATATAACAAGGATCGTCGTGCTCTTCAGTTCCAATATATTTCCTGTCCATATATGCGAAAACCACGTGAACTTAATTATGAAACTAATATTGGTGTTCTTGTGCTATCTGTAAACATGTGGATGTGTTTGTGTGCTCAACGTGATATGTGTGTGCCTACAGAAAGGAGCCTGATCTGGAACTTGAAGGACTCCTCAAGCGACATTATACAACCGTGGAGTTTTTTCAGGGCACGATGATGAACGCCGTCGACTTGGAACGCGTAAAGGTACACTCGAAAAACACACACGCACACACATTGAAACACTTGCAAGCCTGTGCAAACATTCTGGCAATATTCTGCACACTCAAACTACTACAATTACACATCGACCTCGAAAACGATATGCCTACCCTGGATGTATATCTCGATGATGCGACTCAGTTCAGGAATTATTATGCCGAAAATATGTGTTATATGTGCTTTGTTATGTGATTCGAGAAATTTCGTATGTGCCTCTCGATGATATTTACGTATTTCGGGCTGTGACTTTTGTATACTATTGCATGCATTTTTATTCAAATTGTTGTGTACATAAATACGTTGTGACCTTGCGTAAACGTTGAGCGTTGACGATTGATGGATTGAAACCTTTCGGGGCAGTCTTCTGAATCAACCAGTATGAGACATTGTAATTTTGAATTTCTCGAATGCTCTGACTTTAATTATTCGTTTCGTTATAACTAAACCAATTGTTTCTATTTTCTTTTCACTTTTCAAATAACTGATACCAATCCATCACCTATGCCACGTCGGAATCACCGCCTCCGCGGACGTCGAACACACAATTACAACTTGCGTTCCGCAACCCTCCGAACACCAAATCACCACCTCCAACCACCACCAACATCACATCGACACGACCATAACATGTGCACGCGACACACACGTTGAACTGCGTGCACCACTTTTGCACTCTTTTCGGTTACGCCCCCCCACCCCAAACTCACCACCGATGGTCGGTCGTGCAACCACCACCACACAGTAAACCACCGGATTTGGAACTGGAGGGTTTGTTCAAGCGACACTTCACCACAGTTGAATTCTTTCAAGGGACAATCATGAATCCGATCGACCTGCAGAGGGTGAAGGTAATGACCAGATGTATTTTGTGAATATACAGCAACACTAGACCACCACCACCACCACCACATGGCCCCCTCTTCTCCCTCAACAACACTGACGAGCTAACTAACACTTCAACTAGACCATTTAGAACCAAACATCTGCGTTCTGAAAATATAGTTTCCAATCGAACAAAATCAATAGTTCATTCAGTTATATTGATTGTGACGCGTGTTAATCTGACGGTAAGTTAGTCCAGGCACCAGAGAGAGAGAGAGAGTATAAAATATTTACCAGTTTGCATGTCCTACATTTTTATCGATCCAGTTTATTAGTAGATATATACAACTAATGAATGAAACTCAATCGTACGTTTCGAACGTTATGTCTCGACAACGGGACGACAGTTCGAAGTGGAAGTGCGCGTTTCCCATTGTAGTTTCTTAGTATTGTTTCCGTAATTGGATATGTTTCTCTATTCGCTGCTGGTAGATGAGTAGTTGTTCCTTATTTATAGTTTAATTTAATTACATCTTCGTTCTAGCCAATAACAATACATTCTAGTTAGCCAATAACAAGCACCCAATTTATATTCAATTTATTTCATTCAACTGAACTGAGTCCGGTCTATATAACAACGTACGAACATATTTCGAATTCCCTGTGCCATCTCGCACTGTAAGCCACACGTGTAATCTCACCCACATAACACACACACACACACAAACAAACACGAACAATCCATCCAACATATCAGAAATCCGTAAACCATTTGCGCATAGAAACTGAATCTGTTATCTCGAATCATGTTCGCCGCACCGAAGGTTCATGAAGCTGATGCCTGCTTGGTGCTAGCCAACAAATACTGCCAGGATCCGGACGCCGAAGATGCGGCCAACATCATGCGCGTGATTTCGATCAAAAATTACAGCGACGATATCCGTGTGATTATCCAGTTGATGCAGTATCACAACAAGGTACGAGCGTCGAATGGGCATATCAAATTCTAGTTCTAACAAGTGTGTCTATCTATGTGTCTCGTCCCATTCGCAGGCCTACCTGCTCAACATCCCCTCGTGGGACTGGAAGCAGGGCGACGACGTGATCTGTCTGGCAGAGCTGAAGCTCGGCTTCATTGCCCAGAGCTGTCTGGCGCCCGGTTTCTCGACTATGATGGCCAATCTGTTTGCCATGCGATCGTTCAAAACGGTAAGTTTGAATACAACTTTCAGGCCGGGAGTGATTTCCGTCCATGAGATCTACTGTGGTGGCAACTAAATTCCACTCGTTTTATGTCAATGAAAGCCAGAGGCCATTCGGATGGAAGGTGTCCAAAGAACAGGCATACGAATTGCGGTTAATTTTGTATTAGTTAATGTTTCACAGCCAATAATATCGAAATCCCTTACGAATTAAATGTGTATGTGTATGTGTATACGAACGCGAACATATAGTCGCCAGATATGCAGATTTGGACCAACGACTATCTGCGCGGAACGGGCATGGAAATGTACACAGAGACGTTAAGTCATTCGTTTATCGGTATTTGTTTCGCACAAGCGACCGAGTAAGTTGTTCAACCAAATTTTCAATCGAGCAGACACGTACACATTGCCACGCATTTCGTTTGCAAGAGTGAAATTAAAGGATATTTGCACAAAGGCGAACGAGCGAACTCGCACCACACGATGTTGTATCGAAGCGAGCGTGATTACATTTATTCCAAGTCGTGCGCATACTGTGCGTTGATCCACGCCATTATCGCCGATGTGTCGAATATCGTTTAGATTCAATCGTGCAACTGAATGGGCGCAATTACATGTCAATCATACCTCCTCTCTACAATACCGCCCAACCGTCACACGCCCCACACACACACACTGACACACACACGCACATCGATCCATGTACAATCTGTGTCTGATATATATAAATTTGAAAACGTATCTTACTACATAGCGTTTTTACATACGTTGTTCCATGTCGATCACCATGTGTAATTCCTCTATGAAACACATTTATCTATGTTGCATTTGTGTCGTTGTTTGCTTCGTGTCCCGCGCGTTTTAACACTCTCTGTTCTTACTCATCCAATATCGAAACTCGACTCAATGTGGTTTTCAGTTTATTCGCCCTACCTCCGAACCTCACACACAAACACCACACACTTCTTTGTGACTGGTATTTTGTGTTTCATTTCTGTGCCATTTTACATACTCTAAGTGTACTATTTCGAACGATGTAACGCTTTGGTCCTGCGATATGTTGCCCACATATCGTGCATTCGATTTGCGAATCGTAGACAAGACGCTTCCACCACTGTTGATTATGGTTTTGCAGGCATAATGTTCGATACTTTATTGATTTGAGGAATAGGGATTGAGAAGCAATAACCGCATTCATGTACGATTTTGGTGTTATTTTGCACGTGCGAACTGTGACAACAACCAACAATTTCCCGCCACCACCAGTCGGATGACGAACTTGAGTATGGTACTTACGTACGACCGGTGGTCTAACTGCATTACCGAAAAACGAGACCGAGACCCAACTCAACAGACCCGTTGCTCGTTGCTCGAACCAACCAACCAACCAACCAACCAACCTAACCCAAACCAACCAACCAACCGCCAAACCAGTGAATGTGTGTAATATCCGCCCGTATGTTAAACGTCTTTGGTGTGTGTTTCCGTTTTGTTTTGTCCAGTCACCAGATACTCAGGCATGGCAGAACGACTATTTGCAAGGAACCGGATGTGAGATGTACACCGAAACCTTGTCACCCTCGTTTACCGGCATGACATTTCCTCAGGCCAGCGAGTAAGAGAGCCCATAAACCAATCTCCAACACCACCAACCAATCATATTTAAATCCAAAAATAATAATATAATCTTTTGCTGCGTGTAATATCTCTACCCGTGTGTTTCGAAGCCATTACTTTAACATTTCCTATATACACACATCTGTAATATCTTGACCATTTTGAATGCCGTAATTACTACCGTTTTAGTATGACCATACCAATATTCGAATCCAGTGCACCCCATTAGGGCTGAATACCGATCAATTTTATTGCCAGTTACATCACACACACAACATACGACTAGTCTGAATCCGAACACGCCAAGTGCTGCGCTTACGCGAGAACGTCTCTCCAATCGGAAATGCGCACTTCACTAGAATCTATCGAAATCATTGTTATTCGTATCGATTATTCCGAAACTCTGCCAAACTGTATTCTGCATTCGATGTAATATTTAACGTAGACTTACCTCTCATTCCCATTAATATGCTCACAAAAATAATTCTAGCCTTCGCTTTTGGCGCGCTTCTGTAATCCACATCCATTCGCTTACTTCGCATGATGTGTAATAACTTGAGCTTCACACGTAGCAAAACTAATCAAAAACACTCACACAGATACACAGACACACATACACCCCAACATCAATCTAATATGCTAAGCTTGTTGGAATTCCAGAGTCCATTATTATTGTTCCAAATATTAACGCAAAGTTGTATCCGCTGCAATAGACTGTGCTTCACCAAGCTCAAACTATTGCTGCTGGCCATCGAGATCAAGGCCACCGAGGAGGGAGCGGACAGTAAGATCTCCATCAATCCGCGTGGCGCCAAGATCCAAGCGAACACGCAGGGTTTCTTTATTGCCCAGAGTGCGGACGAGGTGAAGCGGTGAGTCGGCTCGTTTGCTGGTAGAGTTTATTCGTCAACGGATGCTTATTCTTCCGAGCTTATTTTCCAGCGCCTGGTTCTATTGCAAAGCTTGCCACGATGACATCAAGGACGAGACGCTGATCAAGAAATGCAAATGCAAAAACTGTGAGTTATTCCTATTTCGATATGCAACATTTAGAATTCGATTCAATCAACCGTAATCGAGACATTCGACCAAATAGTCTCGATCAGGTCAGATGAATTGAACTTGAATACGACCAGACTATAGATTCTTCCGATAGAATGCCAATGACCATGTACCTGATGTCTTTATGCGTGATATTGATCAATTCCATACTAATGTGTTATCCATTCCGTTCCTAAAATGGTTTCCGCGTGGTTTTCCCGAACGGCCGGTTCCGCGTGCTTTTCATCCGAAAACCGTGCATATTTATTCCATTATCATCTGATGACAATGACAAAACTATTGCACACACTTGTAACAGTCAACCAGCCGAGGAACAAATTGGGTGATTTAGGTAAACCATTCTCTGCCGAAATGCCAACACAGACGAACACCTTGTTGTATATATACCTACTCTTCACTTGCTCAAAACAAAACAAGATATACAGACACATCAAACCAAATATATAAATCATATATTTATATGTGCAGACAGCATTGATTAAAATTTGCATCGATGTGTTGAACCAGTAATGTGTTTAGTTTGGAAATACACTCATCATATACACAATGCGCAGACACTGGCTCGAGTATTCTGTGGCAGCACAGACTCGAATTGGTGGTGTTCAAATGTTATGCACAAATCTATATAACCTAAAGTAATACGTTAGCTATTGTTTCCCGTGCACTCTCTTTCTCTCTATTCGACTCTTGCGTTGGCATTTCGCATTCAGTGTGTGTATACATTTTAATTCCATTTGGGCTCATACTTTAATTCTCTGCTGAGTTGAGAATGCCAATGACGTTATATACCTTTGTACAAATGTCTATCCACCTTATGTTGAATTGTACTCGTTATTTGAACCAAGCACTCCTTATATCATGTTTTCATAACTGTTCTATATTCACGATATGTTTGCAAGTTATACAAATTGCAAATGTGTTTGATTTTTCTTTCGATTGAGTTCACAATTGTGTTAGTGACATCTAAATAACCATTATGAAATATGTATAGGAGTTCGCAGATTCTACCCCAAAATCACCATCATGCGTTTTGAGCCAACCAGATATTACTATACACAAACAACTCACTTATTGCACATAATCTGATATGATGTTTAATGTCAGTTCAGCATGCGAATTCTCTATTTTAAATTCCTCTATATTATATACCTTTTCTCTGTAACCTATATTATCGTCTTCATATCGAATCGTTCATTTGTCACAAACTGTTTTATACGAAAATCGCCGATGTGCACATACACAATGTCTAGGATACTGAACACCACATGGAGGAATACACGTTACGTTGTCAGGATAGATTATATTATGGTCCAGTGAGCGCAAGGCAAACATTTCCAAAAATACCACCCGGTTATGTCGAAATGGTGAAACTATAACATATTTTAATTCTTGTTCTGCCACCTGTTCACAGATGTAGGCATGATAATGATGCAGACTGGAATGGTAAAACAAGGTCTAAATTCAGTCTGCCACACATACTTGGATGGTACGGAATGCACACATACTACAACCAAAGTGTTACTTCACAACCGCCGGACGGTCGAATGTGATGTGAACAATTGTGACTCGCATTTGATGCTACCTAACGAACAGATTTATTGATGCATAATTGTTCACTTCGCATCCGAATGTCTGTCGGTTTTGAAGTGACGAACTCGCATCTACATGCTCAGACAATATTTATATATCGTTTATTAACAAAAATTTAATCATCTTCTAAAATTAATAACTGCAATTATTGTTTGGTTTTCATGTTAATTCTTGTACAAATTCTTGCTAAACATCACGTTACTATTTGTCAACTTTCTGTCTTCTATCCTAAAGTTACGATTATTGAAATACATTTTAAAGCGGAATGCGAATAATTGCACACTACTTCAAATGTTGACTCTTTTTCGATTATGAATATTAAATACAACAACCATAACACGACACGCTAATAATTGCCAACATGTTATCATTTGAACACATGCTTCTACATTTTTATATCGATACATTCAACGCTTCAATGCTAAAACGTAATACGAACAAAATGTTGGATTACAATTTTACAAAAAAACGATATTAATAGTTCACATGGAATCACAGCCAGTAGACATACTGCACTACAAACAATAGTAAACACAGAAGTTGACTTTCGATTGCGACGTGTAAAAGTAGAACGAGCTAATTTGAACCGAGCAAACCTGCGTCGCAGCTTCATAGAAATAATCCAATATCATCTTCGATACTCACGGTTGTGTGCAAGTGCTACTTGTCGTGTATTAAATCGTGCTACTTAGAATAGAATCTTGTAGAACATTAACGATTGACATGAAATGAATTTTATTGAACATATGCTGTGTGCATTTGTACGTAATGGTCTACGAATGATATCAACCGGAGGTCCTGTCTTGAAGAATTCCGTATTACGTTTGCACTTTGTTTGATCACATACAGTGTCGACATTCAGGAAAGGCGTCCGTGCCGTACAAATGGTAGGACGTGCAAGTACGTATCTCCCATCATGCTTACAACAATATATTACATTTATGATTCTTAACGTATTTTCTTAACAAATTTGTGCGATGCGACTAATTTTAGGAATTTTCGATTTTGATAATATGATTTGAATGCGAAATGCTTTGGTGGCGAATTACAAAAGCTTACTGAAGTGTTCTACGTTCGAATTGTATTGTACGTTTGTGTGGGTGTTTTCTGTTTGACTTTATCTTTTGAATATAATTTACATCGAATATATTGGTCTTTATTTCATGTTGATGTTCCGATATGTTGCTCTAGATTGAATATTTCCATATGTGTTTCGAGATTGATTCAGTGTGTGCGTGTGCGTGAGTGCGATGTATAGCATATTAAAATAAGTGTTTTATTTCAATCTCAACTAGTTTCGTATAAATGTTGTAATTCTACAAAATCTTTATATTAGGTGTATTACATTTTTGATTGTTCGATATAATCAATCGGTATTATAAATGTTGTAAATTGGTTGCATAGACAAATGACAAGGGATACAACAGCGTGATTGATGATCGGAATCGTTCGAAATAAATGCTTTTTTACCGTGTTTTTGGTTTTTTTCTTTACTTAAATTAAACCGAATTTCAAATACGAAGAAAGTACCTCGAACAATTTATCCCTACATCGAATAGTCTGAATACGTCAATACTCACTTCTACCGTGTCTTCTGTCGACACGCAAACACTCACACACACATAATCCTCCCCACCCGACACACATTTTGTATACCGTTGCCGGGCGCGTGTTTCAAATAAAATCGCCATGTGCGAAGACGATGAGATTCCAAGTAAGTCCTCCCTGTCCAATTGTTCGAGCAACATATCCGTATTCACTAGAGTTCTGTTCGGCAACAAATATATTGAATATTACCAGTAAACATTTGTTGCATACTATTATAGTGGTTATGCTGTGCTGCGTCCACTGTTCCACATGATTGCGATAACTGTATTTGTGTTAGATCGTATACCGTAAGAATCGTTTAAACGCCGACACAAAATGCAGCAACGTAAACGATAAACCGCCTCGAGCACATTAACACAACAATAATATGATCATAACTGTAGAGTAACAACACATATACACTCAAACACCAACATTTATTTTGTTCAACAAGCAAGCAAAGGCGATCACACACACTCAAACCAATGAAATCACAACATCACTCTCATTACATTACCATTGACTCGAGCCCTTATTACTTCGAATTGCTTATCGTTTATATCATTTCATTGTTATAAATAGCTATAGACTTGACCTCATCCCTCTTTCAAACGCTTCCACAACACATGCCATATCTAAAAAGAATAAAAATCCCTAGATATATTTTGTATCTAATCTGTATAATAGATCCGCATGTGAACTTTGTAGTGTCCACTATTTACCGTACTTTAGTGTAAATTGCACGATATGCATGCTTTACTCACCCGACTATTGCAATTGCCATAAAACACTAGTCGACACGCTTCATGAAGTGGACATCTGTTCTACATTCAGAATAACTCATTGGATCCATTCACATTATAATCCATATTGAAGAATCACAAACTACACACTCACAAACACGAACGCACACAAACAGCAAACACCAATCACGCACACTGCATTTCCGAACACACACACACACACACCGACTAATTTCGCCGGCATTTGATTGGCCGGCACAGAGTGCGGATTTCTGAGAAATATTGTGACATTTTCCAGATGATCTTCATCCAGCCCCCACATTTACACCACCCGAACTACCCAAAAGAGTGCATGTTCGTGGAATAACAGCCGGTAAATTGAAAGCAAAAATGTGACCTGTGACACACTTTTGATGCGACCTCTTTGGTTCCGTTCCGCCTAGCTATCCTGTATCTCGCTTCCATTTTTAATTGCATCATACCGCAAAAATTATGTTACGTTAGTTGCAACACCGATTTTCATTTTGTATATTGTGCGTGAATATGTCCGGAGGTGATCTGCTGAGATTACTTCATGCACTCCATAGAACGAATAGCACACTTGCGAACATTTGGAAGTTCACATTCCGAATAGTGAATAGATTTCGACATAAATTCAATTTGTCTAAAAAAGAGTCCGAAACGAACGTCTACTAGTACGCCAACTAGTGATTCACGTAGACAATATAATCGTATATATCAACTAATTGAACGAAAAACCCACAATACTGACCAAACTCCAAACAGACACCAAAACCAACACTTCAATTCCAGCAATAGACACGACACTAACATCAGAAATCATTGAATTCCAACGGGTATTATCTAAACCCCCACTACAACTACTCTCTAACTAGATCGTTCGTGTCGATGGTTTCCGATTTGATTTTGAAGTAGCTGTTTAACCTGCACCATAATTTTAACCATGTTTTTTGCTTGTTCGCCCCTACCCTTTCAGTGTTTTCCATAAATGTGTTCAACTGTGTGTAATTTACAAAACCATAACATTTCATGGGTTTCGTATTGTTTCGTTACTCATAATATTCTCACTCGTTTTGTGTTTTCTGCGAACGGCTGCATTTGCCTAGCCACACTCACACACACACACCCAAGCATTCAATGCCATGAATTTTGTCACTAACACCCCGATGAACGCATCTTTCAGGTGACATAACGCGCGATCGCGAGGACATTAACTGTAAGTATCGCGCCTATCTGTGAGAGACTAATTCAGACTTTCCCATTTCCATTTTCCTTAAACCCTTAAACTCATCTGTCGATTGCGTCGGTGGCTGGTGGTTGGAATCATTGTCTCTAATCCCGTTTCACGATTCGCGTCGGCACAGTGATCAATCGCAATCGTCGAACAAACGGCGGCCTGTCCGACTCGTCGCTGCAGATCAACTTCGCCGGGCAGCAGCAGCAGCCGTCCAACGCTCTGAACGCCGCCAAGCAGGTGAACAAAGTCAAGCCGAACGTTAACCGGCAGAATGCGGACAGTGCCGTGTCGCCGTCAACGTACAATCGGTAATATACGATTATGTTGCATTCTGTTTTGCATTCGATCACTAACAAAACCATCACTATGCGCCCAACTAATCGACTAACCGCGTGAGCAGTCCCACGGATCCCGACTCCAATCCGTATGCCGGCTATCAGCTCGCCTACGAAGTGAAGAAACTGATGTACGTGTGTCATTTCCATTTCGACTAACAACCCATAAACTGGTAATCCATGCCGTGGTTGCTAATCCCATTTATCCGTGTCCACCGAAATGCAGGCCAACGAGTCGCGGCAGCGGTTCGGGCACGCAGCCGGGCAACGGCGTCTCGATGCCAGCCGGCATTGCGGACGATCAGTCCAAGGACTTTGATTTCGAGAAGACCGAAATGAAGTACGACTCGACGGGCATGTTCCATTGGAGTCCGGCGCGCAATCTGGAGGACTGCATTCTGGTGAGGGCATCGTCGTATTCAAAAATGATATAACACTCACTCTCAGTTCAGGAGTGAAACTATATTTGTCCATTGAGTTAGACGAACTAGTGAGACGACTCGACAGGACGAGTCAACTCTTTTCAGGCAATATGAACACAAAACGATTAATATGACTCGCTCCAGCTCACAGTTCCACAATTGGTTGTCATTCGACCATGAGCAATCTTGTAAATCTTTCAACTGTTGACCAGGATTCAGAAGACAAATTTATTCTGCAAAATTTGTGGACAGCCAATCATTTTGTCCTACATCATTCGCATCTTGACCAACCACCATCAACCAACCCCCGCAGGACCGCAACCAAGCCGCCATGACCGTGCTGAACGGCCACGTGGTCGTCTGCCTGTTCGCCGATCCCGATTCGCCGCTGATCGGACTGCGTAATCTCGTGATGCCGCTGCGCGCCTCCAACTTTCACTACCACGAGCTGAAGCACGTGGTGATCGTCGGATCGGTGGACTACATTCGGCGCGAATGGAAGATGCTGCAGAATCTGCCCAAGATCTCGGTGCTGAACGGCTCGCCGCTGAGTCGCGCCGATCTGCGTGCGGTGAACGTGAATCTGTGCGACATGTGTTGCATCCTGTCGGCGAAGGTGCCGAGCAACGACGACCCGACGCTGGCCGACAAGGAGGCGATCCTCGCCTCGCTGAACATCAAAGCGATGACGTTCGACGACACGATCGGGGTGCTGAGCCAGCGCGGCGCCGAGTTCGACAATCTGAACACGTCGGGCAGTCCGATTGTGCTGCAGCGCCGAGGGTCGGTGTATGGGGCGAATGTGCCGATGATTACGGGTGAGATGGGGATGGGGATACGTGTGACAATTACATCAATCCGTTTCAGACTTTATTTTGGACTCGAGACGTAGAATCTATTGAAAGAGGACTAAATCTTGGCTACCGATTGCTCGCACAGAACTGGTGAACGATAGCAACGTGCAATTCTTGGATCAGGACGACGATGACGATCCGGACACGGAGCTGTATCTGACGCAGCCTTTCGCCTGCGGTACCGCTTTTGCCGTCAGCGTGTTGGATTCGCTGATGTCGACGGTTAGTTAGCTAGTTGGTAGCATGTTCGAAAATATCAAACTAACCAATGGTCCACCTTCCACTTCCTGTCTTCCAGACGTATTTTAACCAAAACGCCTTAACCCTAATTCGATCGTTGATCACCGGTGGAGCGACGCCCGAGCTGGAGTTGATTCTGGCCGAAGGCGCCGGTCTGCGCGGAGGCTACAGCACTGTCGATAGTTTAAGTAACCGAGACCGGTGAGTTTCAGACAACAACGGATTCCAGTCATTGAATCGAACCAATCGACTAACAAAATTCCCGCGGATCAACCGTTTCAGCTGTCGCGTCGGTCAGATCTCGCTGTACGACGGACCGCTGGCGCAGTTTGGCGAGGCGGGCAAGTACGGCGACTTGTTCGTGGCCGCCCTCAAATCGTACGGAATGCTGTGCATCGGGCTGTATCGGTTTCGCGACACGAGCAGCAGCTGTGATGCGAGCAGCAAGCGCTACGTGATTACGAATCCGCCCGATGACTTTTCGCTGCTGCCCACCGATCAGGTAGGCGAGGGCGCGAGGGAGATTTTTTAAAAGAAAATCAGCATGCGGAAGATATTCTATCTAGACCAAGGGGACCGCAACCGATTAGCTACTCATCTGAGGGTTTTTAATTGACATAGAAACGTCGAATTTTTATAAAAATTAAGTAGAAAGAGATCAACTGATGTAGAAAAGGACGGTTGGCACCAGCACGGTTATTTTATCAACCATGATATACAGAAAGAAGGTTATTAGCATTACAAACCGCTTAACAATTGTACATTATATAAATATTCTCGATACAGCCCTATTCCGGAACTACAGTTGTAAATTCCGAAATTGCGAAATTGCGCTGGGCTCCCAGCTACACACAACACACATAATCCGATTTTTTTACAATCAGAAATTGACAGTGTATTTTGTCCTTGCAAAATAAAACGCGTTCAAGAAGTCCAACAATATTTTTAAACCACCGGCGGGCGAAATTCAAATCCAATTGAAGAAATTCGGTGTTTTTGAGCCCTACTACATGGTTCACTGAGTCCCGGGAAATGTGATGAAAACACAATTTTTGTATGAAAACTTGTTAGGTTCCTCTACATAGCCTCATTCAAGGCCTATAGCCAAAATCTAACGATCCTGAAATATCTAGATCACCTTCAAAAATAATTTGGCGCTAACCCTTGTAAAATCCCAATTTTTCGCGATTTATACTGCTTCAATCTTTCCCTGGAGACACCATTTGAATTTGGAAATTGATAATAGTCGAGTAAGAATAAACCCGTGAATGAGACCACAATTCATAGTCCAATCATCAAATTATCGACATTTTGTTGATTTTGTCAATTGTCAGTTGCGGCACGCTCTCCGAAAAATGCTCTCGCATTCCTAAAATTGCATGCGCAATATGTCTAAACATTGTTTTCATATCTTTAGGTAATCAGGAATCTTTAGCTGCCAAACTTTTCTGTTTCCGAAACTATTTGATGGACTTATTGATGTTTTCGTCAGTAACTGACGCATTTAGGCGTCGACTGCGCGCATCGTCTTCGGTGCCCAAATAGCAGGTACGGAGTTTTGAAAAACAATTGCGATTTTGGTTATCAGTTGGGGAAGAACCTGCACCACACGAAATAAGACCCTTTTTGGCTCCAGCCTCACTTTTCCCATCAGCAAACAGTGCTACATTAATAAATGAAAATTTCATCTTTTCCATTAACCCGTATTTAATGAACCGCGTGTTACAAAAAACGGCATAACTATCAAACTATTTTATGAAATGTCATGACAATTTGTTATGAATCTTTTAAAAGATGGCACTTCCGGAAAATGGTATCGATTTGAGAGTGGTGGCACCAGAACTCCGATTTTCCCGGACTTAGTGAACCATGTAGTATATCAGATATTGGTGATAGCCCTATATCACGAGATGTTGCACTTTTTTTTAAATAAATGCAGTCACGATCGAAAATCTTTAATATT